>NQII01006834.1:0-103912 GCA_002778355.1 Clitarchus hookeri | reverse complement strand
TTCCACTACTGTATCACAAAAGTACATACTTTTAAAGCAATTTTTTACATCTCATACACTCCCACAATGACTCACGTTTGAGATATATTGTGTCAAATTAATGTAGCATTGAATTAAAACAATATGTAATTAATAACCTCTTTTGTTTTCACACAAAAAGACACTGAAAATGGATTAATGAATGCTGTAAATTACAGTACACGATGCTCGTGACACTTATTACCACTTGCTAAAAGTACGTGGCACTTAAAAAACCATTTTTGTGTTGACAAACCGTTGTATGTAATTTTGTATTTATATTTCTGAAATAAAATTGTATTCTAAAAAGTCTGCATATTAAAACATTTCTTATATATTTTTGATCAATACTCTGGGTTTCTTGCGAGAAGCGACTGAAAATGAATGCATCGCTCTACATTTCGCACTATTTAACCCCTTCTCCGTTTAATTAAATCTACTAAAAATTCTCCAAATCTGACCAATTTTTTTCATTTTCTATATTTTGTCTGCTAACTAGAGGAGTGGCATATCTTGTGAGATTGCATTCCAAGGAATCATAATTTGCAAGTTATGAATTTTGAATTACTGGTCAAATGTCTCACCCAAGTATACCATGGCATCATGAAGACGTCAATATTTCACTGATATTTAAAAAAAAAATATATATATAGAACATTGCTGACTTCCAGAAATATTATATATATACATATATATATTTATTTTATTTTTTTTTAAATATCAGTGAAATATTGACGTCTTCATGATGCCATGGTATACTTGGGTGAGACATTTGACCAGTAATTCAAAATTCATAACTTGCAAATTATGATTCCTTGGAATGCAATCTCACAAGATATGCCACTCCTCTAGTTAGCAGACAAAATATAGAAAATGAAAAAAATTGGTCAGATTTGGAGAATTTTTAGTAGATTTAATTAAACGGAGAAGGGGTTAAATAGTGCGAAATGTAGAGCGATGCATTCATTTTCAGTCGCTTCTCGCAAGAAACCCAGAGTATTGATCAAAAATATATAAGAAATGTTTTAATATGCAGACTTTTTAGAATACAATTTTATTTCAGAAATATAAATACAAAATTACATACAACGGTTTGTCAACACAAAAATGGTTTTTTAAGTGCCACGTACTTTTAGCAAGTGGTAATAAGTGTCACGAGCATCGTGTACTGTAATTTACAGCATTCATTAATCCATTTTCAGTGTCTTTTTGTGTGAAAACAAAAGAGGTTATTAATTACATATTGTTTTAATTCAATGCTACATTAATTTGACACAATATATCTCAAACGTGAGTCATTGTGGGAGTGTATGAGATGTAAAAAATTGCTTTAAAAGTATGTACTTTTGTGATACAGTAGTGGAACAGGCGACTGTGTTGCCATCTGTTGGCCAGCATGCGCAGCTTTATTTGGAAGGTACACCCCATGAAATGCCTAATTTTTTATGCTTGAAATACAAATATACAATCAAATTTCCAGAGCTTTATATTTTCCGCAAACTCTCTATGTGTTTTTAACCTAACATAGATCCATGTGCAGTGATTTTGCTTGCTAATTATTTCAATTCAGCATTTATTCACCAAGCCTTTGTGAGGGAAACCTGCCATTTTGTATTTTGTGATATTGAATTTCAATACAGATAATCTTTCAAATATATTATGCGCATATGAATGGATTTGATAGAAAAATTGTAGTAATATTATGAACATATTACGGCCGCAAATCAAACTAAGACCATAATACAGCAGTTATCCGTGAGCATTATGATGCATTATTTCTGTTTGCTGGGCAACAAAGCTGCAACTTTCCAAACAAACATCTTCAAGTGAATAAACTAGGGATCTTAATAAACTTATGTCCATTGCAATAATAAAAAATTCTACAACAAAATCAATAATTATCTCATTATCAATGTATGAGCTGTTGTTAATCACAAAGGAGAAAGGGTTTGGTTGTGAAACGTGAGCTGCTATTGCCTATTGCCCATCACTGCTGCACAGATAACGGAGCGTGGCGTTCAGGGAGGAGGGAGGCTTTCACGTGTTTATGTATCATGCGTGTTTATGTATCACGTATCACATGCTCTTCCAGACTTGACTGGTAAGACTTTGCAGACTTGACTGGTAATGGCACTCTGTGAAGCCTTTCGACAGCACTTCACAAGAACCAGGTTGAGCTGAAGCAGTTAGACAGGGCATGCAATATATCCCAGATGTTGAGTGGAAACTGAGGAAGCATTTCCAAACCTTGTGAGTTATACGTTGCAAGTTTATTAAGTTACCTACCTCCATTGCAATCATATTGTAGCAACGTATATTGATAGCTCTTACTCTGTTTAGAATACCATTTTCTCATGCTAAGCGGTCACCTGGACTCTTTAACTGAAGCCTGCTCACGGAGTCACAGTAAAGCCACTGACTAGGTAAGTATAGGCTGTTCACAGTAAAGTGAGCACTTTTTTCCTTTCAGCTATTGTTTGTCCTTTAGCCGCCTTTTTAAATATATATTGTCATGCAAGTAGCAAACACAGTGTGCATTTTCCACTGCACTCGGAAGTTAACATTTAAGGCTAAAATAAAATATATTTATTGACTATTATTCCAAATATGAGGGCTCTCAAAAGTGCTCACTTTATGGTGAATAACCTATACCCGGAGACAAAATGGAGCGGTGGTTCCTTTGATGAGAGTATTCCCATTCTCTTATTGGCATCACAAGGCTTTAAGAACGAGCATTTAGTTCTATTGCCTATTGTGGGGTGCTAATGATTATCTATTTTCTATGTTGCTTGCTAGGTAGTAAGTTATAAGGCGCTGATCGGGGAATGGCATTCCGACACGTTGCTGGCTAGTGATGCCATTTTGCTGTAATGTACAGCTGGAGCTCGCAATGTAAGCGACTGTTTACCCTCTGTATTCTCAAGTACTGTGTAGCAAAGTGAAACTTGTCCCCTCCACTCTCCTACGTTCAGTAGATGCTGAAGGTGATTTGTTATCGCGTTGGTCGTCGGAACCTCACGGGCATCTGCTCTGTTATCAGCAAGCGTCTCACATCTCCTTCCAGCTGATACTTAGAGATTATTCAGTTGGAAATATTCTGTTGTGTTCTTGAGCAGTGCGTGACATGTTTTGGAAGGTGGTTATCGTGTTTTATGCAGGGAAATCTTTTTATACAGCAGGCACTTGTTTTTCCTGGGTCATAACTGTAAAAATGCAAACACCTCCGGTTTCAAAAAATTTTTTTCTAAAGTGAGCTGTTATGTGCACGCTAGTGATTCTGGCAAATGTATTCTTGTCATCCCAGCTGACTACTTACAATCTTTGCTGAAAATGTTACGTGAAACTATAATGCCCATGAAGTGTTGAGAATTTGTGTGGTGTTATTTGCAATCATTACATCATAAATTTTTACTGTAAATATGGGGGAAAATGNCTTCATAAATTTTTACTGTAAATATGGGGGAAAATGCGTGTCGTTGTTCTGACGAAATTTTACGTGCATGTCTTTATAGGGGAGGTGTCTGCCATGAGCGATGACGAGCTGAGCGGTGCGGGTCTGCCTGCGCAGGACTCGGTAGCCGGGCCGTACTACTGTCTCCACTGCAACAAGCAGTTCCAGTGGAAGAGCAACCTGCAGCGACACAAGAGGTCCGTGTGCNGCGGTGCGGGTCTGCCTGCGCAGGACTCGGTAGCCGGGCCGTACTACTGTCTCCACTGCAACAAGCAGTTCCAGTGGAAGAGCAACCTGCAGCGACACAAGAGGTCCGTGTGCAGGCGGACCTTCGTCTTCAACTGCCTCTTCTGCACGTACTTCACCAACCGCAAAGACACGCTCGTCAGGCACATGAACGTAATGCACTACGAGCTTGTTTCGCAACAGGGCTTCGTCCAGAGCAACTTCTAGCAATTGACAATGTAAACATTGAAGCGTTAATAAAGTTTTCTTAGGACTTTGCTAATTGCAGTGTTTCATTTGTACATGTAAAACACTTTGAAGTGCTTCTCCACCAGCAAATGCCATGTATTGAGCTGTATAGTTTGAGGTGGTTCACTCACTTTGTGCAGAAATCACTTCAGAGTACCATCATGTANTGCCATGTATTGAGCTGTATAGTTTGAGGTGGTTCACTCACTTTGTGCAGAAATCACTTCAGAGTACCATCATGTAATAAGTTAGGCTGCCCTACTTGCTCGTAGAGATCTGAAGTAGACTAATCAAACCCTTTTATGATATGTATGTCCATGTCCACGTTTATGTTTATTTTCCCTTTTACCTGGTGTGAGAGGTGACATCAGTCATCAAATTGAATCCCCCTTTGTAGAAATGTGACATAATCTGTCCCAACAAGTGGAGTTCAGCCTGACATCTTAACCATGGGCGAAACCACGGGGTGGTCCGGGTATGCACAGGATCACAGTTTATGTCTGACAGCTGTTGACACTGATCTCCACCCCAGTGCCCGATTGTCTCGGGATGGGTTACAATTTACGCAATCTGCCATGTAATATGATATTGTTCAATGTTTGGCTGAAAATGGTACAATATAAAGTTGAATGACTCAAGTGATGCTGTTTACACAAATAGTAAGCATTAATATTTGAAAATTATGTTTTGGGAATTATATATTTGTCTAAAATCTAAGTGTACGCAATTGAATTGAAAAATCATTATCATGCAGAAACAAGACAGGAAAATACACAGTCGAATCACATTGTTAATACCACCTGCTAGAAGTGCTATCTGCAGCGCATAGCCCATGATGTATGGCCCATGACGTGGGCTGGTGAAGCGGGTATATAATGCGACCGACAGACTAGCTGTACACATTGCGTTTCCTCCTGTCGTGGGTAAGGGAAGCTATTTAACCGAGTGCCAAAAAGGGATCATCATTGGCTTTTGGGCTAAGGGGGGCAACATTTCGGAAACAGCAACATTTCTGAACTGTTCACGTGCCTCTGTAGTTAAGGTGTATCATGAGTGGATGAATGGCACCATTGGGAATAACCGATGGGAAAACTGCGGCGCTCCATGCACCATTGATGTCTGAGGTGAACGTCGACTACGATGGTGCGTGAAGGCCAACCGACAGGCTACAGTGAAACAGCTCACCCTCCAAAATGAACCAGGGGGCATCCAGACACATGTCTACTGCAACAGTTCAGCGAACCCTTCTGCTTATGGGGCTCTGGAGTAGACGGAGGGGGACTGCACCTATGCTAACACAGGTGCATTGACGAAAATGACTGGAATTTGCCCGACAGTATTACTGGGTACACTGGTATTCCCTTGGAGCCAGTAGGTTCCAACCTTGTCAACTCATCCGTGTTGACCGAGAAAGGTGGTGTTGTGGTCAACCTGTGAACTTGCACTCAGGAGTACCTGGCTTCGAATACCAGCTCGACCATTCTGGTTCAGGTCTCTCATAGTTTACTAAAATCACTCCTGGCGAACGCTGGAATGGTTCCTTACTAGTGGCAATGGTTAATTCCTTCCCCATTCTTGCTTCTCTGAGCACTTTGCCTCTATTTCTAATGACTTTGCTGTCGACGAGACGTCGTAATGTTGCAGCCGTCAGAAACAGCAAAAAAATACCGAACTTGGGGTCAATTCACTCACTCGGCAGAAAAATAAAATGTAAAAACGGAGCCATAAAAAATATTAATAAGTGTTTAATATTTTCCTTTGAAATGTATTGGCATTTATGTATTTAAAATACTTTACACAGGAAAAAACGTGAAACATTTAGTGATACAACAAGCCGGGCAGATCACGAGAACAGTATTGCAGACTCCAATAATAATTCACATTACTAAAAACCTTGCATCGCAATAAAGTACTTAAGGTAGGAGTGTTCTTTTCCTCCTGGAACCTTAACGACATCCCACATCGGTGGAAGATATTTTATTGAAATATTCAGCCTAAAATGAGATTAAAAAAGAGAAGAGTCGCAGGTGCTGGCCGGTGTGGGCTGCGTTGGTCGCACCCGAAGCTTCCTCTACTACCCGTCACATCATTATGCCATGAACATACCCAAGTAACGGCATCACACAGCACTGCTCTTATTGTGCATAGATATAGCTGAAAAGCATCACACGGTATCAAGAGTCCCTTCGGACACTGGTGCAAACCCCGTCACAACCACTTTCCCACACGAACAAAGCTGCGCTGGAAAAACAAGCCACTGTGTTTCCAGAATGTACTCAAAAGAAGAACACCAACGAACATCATAATGGCCCTTATCGCTAATCTAATCTTTGAGAAATCACTCTATGTGAGGTGTGTATGGTTGCTTTCTAAATATATAATATATCGCAAGAGTGTTGTACTTTTGTTAACGTAGATTTTTACTTATATTTTATCTATAAATTATATTTTATTTACAAATTATATTTTAAAAGAGGCAGGGAGAATATAGGCATGTAGGTAATGCCTAGAAATAAATAATTCTCATGTTGTTATTATTAAACTGAGTGCCCACAAATACGGTGTGTTGTTCCTAAGGTGTAATTTTCTAAACTTGGTTAGGCTTTGTTTGCATAAGACAGAGGAGAAGTCTGAACGTTGAACTTCAGCAGGACTTCAGAAAAGTTGGAAGTAACAGTAAATGGACTATATCTGCTCGTGACGACACAATTGTATTTGGTTGGGTCAGCAGGCAGACCTACATGTGGCGGTGCTGCCAATCAAAAGCCAAGGACTTCATAACTGAAATCACCGGAAAAATTAAAACATGCGAGATGTAGCTTCGTACACCAAACCATCAATAATTTTTTACCTTTTAAATTCCTCTGTAAGCCAAATCTTTGCAGAGTATGCAAAGGCAAGGTGAGCCGTGCAAACTTTGAACTTTTCCCTGGTGTGAATGAAACAGACATACAAATAAAAGAAACCCAAAAATATTTATTCCAACTAGAAATTTGAAAAGTAAGCTTTATTATATCAATACAGCGTCATTACAAAACCAGCAGTGTAACTGACAGAATTGAACTGAACTGCATAAAGGGAAATTCAGTTTTGTACATTGCATATTGCTGGTTTGGTGCTGGGGATCCAGACAAAATTAACCAAGTCACTGCTGGGTGTTTAAGTGCGGTGACACAGAAACATATTGTTAATTACTGTAGTAAAATAAAATAAGGTAAGAATTAAAAGAAGCTTATTCGTTTTCTATTTTAACATAAAGAAACAATAGCTCTCAATCATTCTGAGTAATCATGTTGGTGATATAACTGACGTGATTTGTAATCAAGGTCAGTTATGGACAACTTTTATATATATATATATATATATATTTTTTTTTTTTTCTTCAGAAAACAGCTTTCTATGAAGCCTTCATCAGCTTTTACAAGAACCAGGGTAAGCTTAAGCAGTTAGACAGGACATACGATGCGTTTCCGAACCTTGCGTGTTGTATGTTGCAAGGAACTCAGACTGACATGCAACAAAGATCTGCAATGGCGTATGTCCTTAACAACAATTTTTGATTCAAGTACTTACCTCCATTGCAATTGTCTTTTTAAAAAAAATAGCAACATTTGTTTGTAGCTTTTCCTCTGTTCTGAAGTTCCGAATACAATAAGCTCCCACCTGCATTCATTATTTAACTAAGGCCTGCTCGTGCAGTCACAGCAGAGCCACAGTCTTAATAAGTACCCAGAGACAAAGTGAAGCAGCAGTTCCTTTGGTGAGAGTGTTCCCGTTCTCGTGTTGCCACCACGAGGCTTTGGGACGAGCGTTACGTCCAATTGGCTGCCGCGGCTGCTAGGAATTACCTATTGACTAGTTTGCCTACTGGCGAGTAAGTTACCAGGCACCGATTGGAGAACAGCATCCCAACCTGTTGCTGGCTAGTAATGTCATTTTGTTGGTCTATGCAGCTGGAGTTCGCAGTAATAGTGGCAGTTTCGCCTCTGTAATATTAAGTACTCTGTGGCAAAGTGAAACTTGTCCTCTCTTTCTTCTTCCTTCATGTAGTAGCTGAAAGTGATTTGTAATTGCAGCGGTAGTCAGAACCTCACAGGCATCTCCTGTGTTATCAGCAAGTGCGTTGCTATTCCTTCCATCTGATACTTACAGATTCTTCAGTTGAAATTGTTCTGTTATGTTTTTCAGCGATACGTGTCAGCACCTCAGCCACCAAGACATGTTTTGGATGTTGGTAAGGCGGTTATCATGCTTTATGTAGGAAAATAGGTTTTTTATACATGAAGCACTTGTGTATCTTGGAGCCAAAACTGTGAGAAGGCATTTGTCACTATAACACCTCTTGTTGCAAAAAAACTTTTTTTTATAAAGTGAGCTACTAAATGCAAATGTGTGATTCTGGCAAATTTATTGTTATCAACCCAGCTGACTGCTTGAAATCTGTGCTTAAAATGTTGCATGAAACTATAATTTCCTATGATAATGAAGTGTTGAGAATTTGTGTGGTGTTATTTGGAATGGTTATATTACGATAACTTTTATTGTAAATATGGGAAAACGTGTGTTGTCGTTCTGAGAAAATTTTGTGTAAATGTTTTCCCAGGGGATGTGTTTACCATCAGTGCTGATGAGCGGAGTCACGTGGGCCTCCCGGCGCAGGAGGACGTAGCGAAGCCGCACCGTTGCCTCGTGTGCGGCAAACACTTCCAATGGAAGCGCAGCCTGGTGAGACACACGACGTCTGTGTGCGGCCTGACGTCCTACTTCAGCTGTCACTACTGCAGCTACGTCACCAGCCGTAAAGACTCGCTCGTCAGGCACATGAACTTAAGGCATTCAGAGCTTGCTTCACCAAACAGCTTCTTTTAGACAAATTTCCAGCAAGGCCACATATTTTATTGACAATGTAAACTTTGAGGTATGAATAAATTTTGATTTAGAATTCCCTAGTTGTGGTGTTTCATTTTACCTACAAAAGTGTTTCTACACTAGCAAATGACATCTCTAGAGCTTTGTAGAGTGAGGTGGTTCACTCACTTGATACAGAAATCACTTCAGAGTGGTGTTATATGATATGTTAGGCTGTCCTACTTGTTCATAGAGATCCAAAGTAGGCTAATCAAATCCTTGTATAATATTTACGTCCATGTTCATATTTTACCTTTATTTTACCTAGTGTTAGTGGTAGCATCATCTATCATAAAATTAACTCCGCCTTTGTAGGAAAGCGACATACTCTTTCACAACAAGTGAAGTTCAGCCTGAAGTCTGAACTTAATCCTTGGCCAACTGGATGTTTGTTTGAATCAAGATCAAGCACATCACCTTTGCACTGGTTCAGTGTTTGAAGGCCAGAACTGTTGGGTTTCTCTGATTGGAGATCCCTGGGCCTCCACCCTACAGGAAAAACATTGGAGCTGACCTTCACGCTAGAAATTTCACAGCAGACACACAGCTCTCTCTGCCAAATTAGTGATCAGACGTCAAAACACAAGTCCGTTATACATCAAAACTTACTCAGCTTTCAAAATAAGGCTAATAATCACTCTTTATTTACATGTCTTGCTTGTATGAGATAGACAGTACCCACAGTAAACTCACTAGCTTCATACAACTAGAAATTCTTGGCTTGATTCCAATGATGGAGATTTTCATGTTGCTGAGTATGATGCATACCACCATGGAGTAAGAGTTTTCTCTGAGTGCTCTCATTTCCTAACACCACATTCATTCCTTTTTCTCTCATCTCCCACCTCGTCTTACCCTCACTACTCTACGGACCGACTGGGGATGACTGGCATTCCCTCGGATCCCCTAGGTACCAACCTTGTCTACTCACCCGTGATGACAGAGAGAGGTGGTGTAGTGGTCAACCTTCAAACTCACGTTCGGGAGGACGTGGGCTCAAATACCAGCTCAGCCATCCTGATGTAGGTTTCCCATAGCTTCTTAAAATCACTCGCCATTGCTAATTCCTTCCCAAATCCTGCTTCTCTGAACAGTTTGGCTGCATCTGTAATGGCCTCGCCGTCGACGAGACTTTAAGCCCTAGGAACCTGTCATATGTGCTGACCCTACCACAGGCGCAAGAAATGATCCCCCCCAAACTGAAAGTCCAGATCTGCCCCATGACAATGTCAACACAATTGTATTTGGTTGGATGAGCAGACAAACCCACAGTTGCTGGTAATCAAAAGCTGAGGACTTCATCACTGAAATCATGGGAAAAATTCTAACACAAAAAGCAACGTCTTACATTTAACCCCCATTCATCACTTTTTACCTTTCGAATTCCACTCTAAAAGTCAAACGTTTGCAGAGTATACAAAGGCAAAGGCAGCCACGCAAACTTTGACGTTTTTCTCCGGTGTGAATGAAACAGGCATAAAAGAAACAAAAAAAAATATTTATACTGACATGAAATTTGAGAAGTAAGCTGTATTATATCAATAATTGTAATTACGGAACCAGCAGCCGGACTGAACTGCAATAAGGAAACTTCAATTTTGTGCAGTGCATGTTGCTGGCTCTTCTTCTTGTCTCATGCGGAGCTCTCACCTGGACTATTTAACTAAGGCCTGACCATACAGTCACAGTAAACCTACAGATTNTCTTGTCTCATGCGGAGCTCTCACCTGGACTATTTAACTAAGGCCTGACCATACAGTCACAGTAAACCTACAGATTAGATAAAGACCAAGTGACAAAATGGAGTGGTGGCTCCTTTGATGTGGGTGGTCCCATTCTCTTTTTGGCACTATGAGGCTTAAGGAACGAGTGTTATTTCCGACTGGCTACCGCTGGCCACTAAGNACTTCAGCTGTCACTACTGCAGCTACGTCACCAGCCGTAAAGACTCGCTCGTCAGGCACATGAACTTAAGGCATTCGGAGCTCGCCTCACAAAACAGCTTCTTTTAGACAAATTTCTGGCAAGGCCACATATTTTATTGACAATGTAAACTTTGAGGTATGAATAAAGTTTGATTTAGAATTCACTAGTTGTGGTGTTCCATTTTACCTGCAAAAAACCTTGAAGTGTTTCTGAAGTGTTTCTACACTAGCAAATGACATCTCTAGAGCTTTGTAGAGTGAGGTGGTTCACTCACTTGATGTAGAAATCACTTCAGAGTGGCGTTATATGATACGTAAGGCTGTCCTACTTGTTCATAGAGATCCAAAGTAGGCTAATCAAATCCTTGTATAATATTTACGTCCATGTTCATATTTTACCTTCCTTTCACCTAGTGTTAGTGGTAGCATCATCTATCATAAAATTAACTCTGTCTTTGTAGAAAAGTGACATACTCTTTCACAAGTGGAGTTCAGCCTGAAGTCTGAACTTAATCCTTGGCCAACTGGATGTACTAATGTTTGTGCGAATCAAGATCAAGCACATCACCTTTGCACTGGTTCAGTGTTTGAAGGCCAGAACTGTTGGGTTTCTCTGATTGGANGAATCAAGATCAAGCACATCACCTTTGCACTGGTTCAGTGTTTGAAGGCCAGAACTGTTGGGTTTCTCTGATTGGAGATCCCTGGGCCTCCACCCTACAGGAAAAACATTGGAGCTGACCTTCACGCTAGAAATTTCACAGCAGACACACAGCTCTNCCTGGGCCTCCACCCTACAGGAAAAACATTGGAGCTGACCTTCACGCTAGAAATTTCACAGCAGACACACAGCTCTATCTGCCAAATTAGTGATCAGACGTCAAAACACAAGTCCGTTATACATCAAAACTTACTCAGCTTTCAAAATAAGGCTAATAATCACTCTTTATTTACATGTCTTGCTCGTATGAGATAGACAGTACCCACAGTAAACTCACTAGCTTCATACCACTAATTTTCATGTGCTGAGTATGATACATGGAGTAAGAGTTTTCTCTGAGTGCTCTCATTTCCTAACACCACGTTCGTTCCTTTTTCTCTCATCTCCCACCTCATCTCACCCTCGCTGCTCTACGGACCGACTGGGGACGACTGGCATTCCCTCGGACCCCCTAGGTACCAACCTTGTCTACTCACCCGTGATGACAGAGAGAGGTGGTGTAGTGGTCAACCTTCAAACTCACGTTCGGGAGGACGTGGGCTCAAATACCAGCTCAGCCATCCTGATGTAGGTTTCCCATAGCTTCTTAAAATCACTCGCCATTGCTAATTCCTTCCCAAATCCTGCTTCTCTGAACAGTTTGGCTACATCTGTAATGACCTCGCCGTCGACGAGACTTTAAGCCCTAGGAACCTGTCATAGGTGCTGACCCTACCAGAGGCGCAAGAAATGATCCCCCCCCCCCAAACTGAAAGTCCAGATCTACTCCCGACAATGTCAACACAGATGTATTTGGTTGGATGAGCAGACAAACCCACAGTTGCTGGAAATCAAAAGCTGAGGACTTCATCACTGAAGTCATGGGAAAAATTCTAACACAAAAAGCAACGTCTTACATTTAACCCATTCATCACTTGTTACCTTTCGAATTCCACTCTAAAAGTCAAACGTTTGCAGAGTATACAAAGGCAAAGGCAGCCACGCAAACTTTGACGTTTTTCTCCGGTGTAAATGAAACAGGCATAAAATAAACAAAAAAAATATTTATACTGACATGAAATTTGAGAAGTAAGCTGTATTATATCAATAATTGTCATTACGGAACCAGCAGCCGGACTGAACTGCAATAAGGAAACTTCAATTTTGTGCAGTGCATGTTGCTGGCTGATGCTGGGCGATCGAGACGTAATTAATTATGTTAATGCTGCATGTTTAAGTGCAATTACACAAAAAACTATTGTAAAATAATGTAGTACAGAAAAAGGAGGGATAATGAAAAAAAGCTCATTCCTTTTCTATTTTTGATGCAGAAACAATGACTTTCAAACATCCTGAGCATAGGCCTCCTGTTGGTGATAAACAAGGTGACTTTTAATTAAGGTCAGTTACAAACTACTGTACTTCATTCTGTTTTTAAAAATTTGCAGAAGTGACTTATAGCGACACACTGTGAAGCTATCATCATCACTTCACGAGAACCAGGTTGATCTTAAGCAATTAGACGGGACATATCTGAGACATTGAGTGAAACTTGAGCAAACATTCCCGAACCTTGTGTATGTTGCGAGAAACTCAGAATGACATTCTGCAAAAATTTGCAATGGCACGTGTCCTCAACAACAACTTTTTAATTCAGTTAATTACTTCCATTGCAATCATCTTTTCAAAAAATAGCAGCGTATGTTGCTGGCTCTTCCTCTTGTCTCATGCGGAGCTCTCACCTGGACTATTTAACTAAGGCCTGACCATACAGTCACAGTAAACCTACAGATTAGATAAAGACCAAGTGACAAAATGGAGTGGTGGCTCCTTTGATGTGGGTGGTCCCATTCTCTTTTTGGCACTATGAGGCTTAAGGAACGAGTGTTATTTCCGACTGGCTACCGCTGGCCACTAAGTGATTACCTATTGGCTAGATTGCCTGCTGGCGAGTAAGTTACGAAGCAGTGATTGGAGAACGGCATCCCGACATATTGCCAGTTTGCTGGAGTGTGGAGCTGGAGTTTGTAGCGTAAGTGACTGTTTTGCCTCTGTTTTCCCAAGTAAAGTGTAGCAAAGTGAAACTTGTCCCCTCCTCTCTCCTTCCTTCACGTGGAAGCTGACTGTGGTTTGTAGTCGGAACCTCTCAGGCATCTCCTGCGTTATCAGGAAGTGTCCCACATCACCTTCCATATGATACTTACAGATTATTGAGATGAAAATATTCTGTTGTGTTCTTGAGCAGTACATGGCAGCACCACAGCCACCAGACATGTTTTGGATGTTGGTAAGGTGGTTATCATGCTTAATGCAGGAAAATTATTTTTAAACAGGAGGCACTTGTGTATCCTGGAGTCAAAACTGTGAAAATGCATTTGCCACTACTATAACATCTCCTGTCGCAAAAAACTCTTTTTTTCTAAAGTGAGCTACTAGGTGCAAACGTGTTATTCTGGCAGATTTTTAGTTATTAACCTAGCTGACAGCTTGAAATCTATGATTTTTTTCATATGTCTGTGATGGGTTGAGAATTTGTGTGGTTTTATTTGTAATCATTACATCATTAATTTTTATTGTAAATATGGGAACAAAAATGTGTGTTATTATTCTGAGAAAGTATAATGTGAATGTTTTCCCAGGGGACGGTCCTGATGAGCCGAGTTGCGTGGTCATCCCGGCGCGGGACGACGTAGCAGGGCCGTACCGTTGCCTCGTGTGCGGCAAACACTTCCGGTGGAAGCACACCTTGGTGAGACACAAGAGGTCTGTGTGCGGCGTGACGTCCTGCTTCAGCTGTCAATACTGCAGCTACGTCACCAATCGCAAAGACACACTCGTCAGGCACATTAACATAAGGCATTCGGAGCTCGCCTCACAACATAGCTCCATCTAAAACAATTTATAGATGGGTCATGTGTTTTATAGACTATGCAAACTTTGAGGTATGAATAAAGTTTGATTTAGAATTTACTAGTTGTGATGTTTCATTTGACCTGTAAAACACCTTGAAGTTCTTCTGCACCAGCAAATGCCATNTTTAGAATTTACTAGTTGTGATGTTTCATTTGACCTGTAAAACACCTTGAAGTTCTTCTGCACCAGCAAATGCCATATTTCAGGCTGTGTAGATTGAAGTGGTTCACTCACTTGATGCAGAAATCACTTCAGAGTGCCATTACGTGATGCGTTAGGCTGAGCTAATTGCTCATAGAGATCCGAGGTAGGCTAATCAAACCCTTATGTAATATGTACAGCACTGTTCTCATTTGTGTTTATTTTCTTTTTTACGTGATGTCAGTGGTAAAACAAAAAACATCTGCCACAAAATTACATTTTCCTTTATAGAAATGTGACATATTTTGTTGGAACAAATGGAATTCAGCCTGATACTAAAACTTTGTCCAAACGTATGCACTCATGTTCATGTAAATAAATTTTAAGCAAATCATGTTTGCGCAGGTGCAATGTTTGAAGGTCGAAACACTTTGCTTCTCGTGTTTGGAGATCCGTAGGCCTCTAATCAATAGGAAAGCCAATGCTGACCTTAAAGCTAGAAATGCAAAGATTACATAATGGGTTTGTTTTGAGAGAGATTTCACAGGGTCACATAACCTTCTTCGCCAAATTAGTGATCGGCTCTCAAAACACAAGCCAGTTTTACATTTAAAACAACTTAGCTTCCAAAGTAAGCCTAAAAATCACTCTTTGTTTACTTGTGTTATTTGTTATGAGATAGGCAGAACCCACAATCAACTCGCTAGCTTCATATTGCTAGAAGTTCTTGACTTAATCCCAAGGATAGGAATTTTCATGTGCTGAGTATAGTACATACCACCATGGAGCAAGAGTTTTCTCTGAGTGCTCTCGCTTCCTAACTCTACGTTCATTCCACATCCTCTCCTCTCCCACCTCTTCTCATCTGCCCTCTTTACGGACTGACTGGGTGTGAGGGGTATTCCATCAGATCCACTAGGTACCAACCTCGTCAACTCATCCACGTTGACCGAGCGTGCAGCGGTACGCAAACCCACATTCAAGAGGACCTGGGTGCAGTTCCTTGTTAGGTAATGGTGTTACTCCGTTTTCTGAGATCACTCCAGTGTGAATGCCGAGATGGTTCGTTACTACAGGTCATAGCAGATTCCTTCCTCTTTTTGCCTCTGTGAACAACTTGCACTGTCTCTTAGTGGCCTCGTTGTCTGTGAGATGTATTTATATTCTGGATCCTTCGGAAAGCACTGTTTGTAAGAAACACTTTGTAATGTTGGGTAATTATAATAATTATAATGGTTGTATGTTATTGGTACTGATGTTAACAAATATTGTATTTTTTATAATTGAATTTATGTAAATTTATTTTAACTTTCATCACTGAAATGTATGTGCACAAAATCAACTATTAAAATATATGTAAATATTATTACCANCATTTATTTTAACTTTCATCACTGAAATGTATGTGCACAAAATCAACTATTAAAATATATGTAAATATTATTACCAATTTATTACATACAACTAGAGTAGTTATTTTAATCTTGCCTGATAATGTTTTTTATTTTTTTGCCAAACATGCTTTCAGAACCATTTAGAATTTAAAATGCTTAAAGTTTGATACAATATGTAATTACTTGTCAATTATTTTTTTTCAAACTTTTAAATAATTAATTTTAGTAAAATATATTTATAGCATTACAAAATATATTGCTATGCACAGAACATCCCCCCTTTTCACCAAACATGTAGTTGACCCGCCCCTTCCCAAGGTGGAGACACTACATTGGAAAGGTGGGCGAGGGAGGATGATTGACAGCCCACCTGAACTGGCGTTATCACCCCCCTACCCTGCTCGAGGCGTCACCGGTTCCTGGCTATCGCACAAACTTTCTGGTCATCTCCTCCCTTTGCACAAGCTAATATGTGGAGAATGTTCTCGGTCAAGGCACCAATATTATAAATATGTTGCCGCCGGAGGGTCGGCAGTCCGTGATAACTACCTGGCGAACAGTGAACAAAGAAGAGTTCCTGCAGCAGATGAAGGTGTGAGGGACGGCGGTGGACAAGTGTGAATGCTGTNGCGAACAGTGAACAAAGAAGAGTTCCTGCAGCAGATGAAGGTGTGAGGGACGGCGGTGGACAAGTGTGAATGCTGTGGCTGTGAACGAGAATTTATGAGTGCTGTGGAGGGCAAGGTACCAGATGAGTAGAGTGCGGATGTGTATGAGAGTGCATGGGTTGCTCCAGAACATTGCAAATACGAAAGACTAGTGATATCTGGATTGAACAAGGTGAGAGACATTGGGAAAGTGATACAGAATTCATTGTAAATACTGAAACTGTCAGAGACCCAAAATATACTTTTAATAGTAATTCAATAGGTGTTAAAAAAAACTCTGTGTGTGTGTGTGTGGCTATATATATATATACACACACACACACACACACCACACACACAGGTTTTAAGTATGGCATTGTGTTATTCTCTTTGAAGTGGATAATTATNTTTAGAATTTACTAGTTGTGATGTTTCATTTGACCTGTAAAACACCTTGGAGTTCTTCTGCACCAGCAAATGCCATGTTTCAGGCTGTGTAGATTGAAGTGGTTCACCCACTTGATGCAGAAATCACTTCAGAGTTCCATTACGTGATACGTTAGGCTAATTGCTCATAGAGNTACGTGATACGTTAGGCTAATTGCTCATAGAGATCCGGGGTAGGCTAATCAAACCCTTATGTAATATGTACAGCACTGTTCTCATTTGTGTTTATTTTCTTTTTTACCTGATGTCAGTGGTAAAACAAAAAACATCTGCCACAAAATTACATTTTCCTTTATAGAAATGTGACATATTTTGTCGGAACAAATGGAATTCAGCCTGATACTAAAACTTTGTCCAAACGTATGCACTCATGTTCATGTAAATAAATTTTAAGCAAATCATGTTTGCGCAGGTGCAATGTTTGAAGGTCGAAACACTTTGCTTCTTCTGCTTGGAGATCCATAGGCCTCCATTCAATAGGAACACCTTAAAGCTAGAAATGCAAAGATTACATAATGGGTTAGTTTTGAGAGAGATTTCACAGAGTCACATAACCTTCTTCGCCAAATTAGTGATCGGCTCTCAAAACACAAGCCAGTTTTACATTTAAAACAACTTAGCTTCCAAAGTAAGCCTAAAAATCACTCTTTGTTTACTTGTGTTATTTGTTATGAGATAGGCAGAACCCACAATCAACTCGCTAGCGTCATATTACTAGAAATTCTTGACTTAACCCCAAGGATAGGAATTTTCATGTGCTGAGTATAGTACATACCACCATGGAGCAAGAGTTTTCTCTGAGTGCTCTCGCTTCCTAACTCTACGTTCGTTCCACATCCTCTCCTCTCCCACCTCTTCTCATCTGCCCTCTTTACGGACTGACTGGGTGTGAGGGGTATTCCCACCAGATCCACTAGGTACCAACCTCGTCAACTCATCCACGTTGACCGAGTGTGCGGTGGCATGCAAACCCACATTCAAGAGGACCTGGGTGCAGTTCCTTGTTAGGTAATGGTGTTACTCAGTTTTCTGAGATCACTCCAGTGTGAATGCCGAGATGGTTCGTTACTACAGGTCCTAGCAGATTCCTTCCTCTTTTTGCCTCTGTGAACAACTTGCACTGTCTCTTAGTGGCCTCGTTGTCTGTGAGATGTATTTATATTCTGGATCCTTCAGAAAGCACTGTTTGTAAGAAACACTTTGTAATGTTGGGTAATTATAATAATTATAATGGTTGTATGTTATTGGTACTGATGTTAACAAATATTGTATTTTTTATAATTGAATTTATGTACATTTATTTTAACTTTCATCACTGAAATGTATGTGCACAAAATCAACTATTAAAATATATGTAAATATTATTACCAATTTATTACATACAACTAGAGTAGTTATTTTAATCTTGCCTGATAATGTTTTTTATTTTTTTGCCAAACATGCTTTCAGAACCATTTAGAATTTAAAATGCTTAAAGTTTGATACAATATGTAATTACTTGTCAATTATTTTTTTTCAAACTTTTAAATAATTAATTTTAGTAAAATATATTTATAGCATTACAAAATATATTGCTATGCACAGAACATCCCCCCTTTTCACCAAACATGTAGTTGACCCGCCCCTTCCCAAGGTGGAGACACTACATTGGAAAGGTGGGCGAGGGAGGATGATTGACAGCCCACCTGAACTGGCGTTATCACCCCCCTACCCTGCTCGAGGCGTCACCGGTTCCTGGCTATCGCACAAACTTTCTGGTCATCTCCTCCCTTTGCACAAGCTAATATGTGGAGAATGTTCTCGGTCAAGGCACCAATATTATAAATATGTTGCCGCCGGAGGGTCGGCAGTCCGTGATAACTACCTGGCGAACAGTGAACAAAGAAGAGTTCCTGCAGCAGATGAAGGTGTGAGGGACGGCGGTGGACAAGTGTGAATGCTGTTGCTGTGAACGAGAATTTATGAGTGCTGTGGAGGGCAAGGTACCAGATGAGTAGAGTGCGGATGTGTATGAGAGTGCATGGGTTGCTCCAGAACATTGCAAATACGAAAGACTAGTGATATCTGGATTGAACAAGGTGAGAGACATTGGGAAAGTGATACAGAATTCATTGTAAATACTGAAACTGTCAGAGACCCAAAATATACTTTTAATAGTAATTCAATAGGTGTTAAAAAAAACTCTGTGTGTGTGTGGCTATATATATATACACACACACACACACACCACACACACAGGTTTTAAGTATGGCATTGTGTTATTCTCTTTGAAGTGGATAATTATNTACACACACACACACACACCACACACACAGGTTTTAAGTATGGCATTGTGTTATTCTCTTTGAAGTGGATAATTATGTAAATACAGTGGACTCTCGATGTGGCGAAAATGCATGTACCGATAAACCATATCCACAGATAATTTTCAGTGGTCCTGGCAAAATTTCTATGTAAATAATGATAATATTACCAGCTTTTATCGTTATCGGATATTGTATCCTTAGAAATATCCTTTAGTCCTATCACTTAAGAATTTCCCACAATTATCGTTTTTAAGCTGGTTGTTTATGCAAACGTCAATAACTGGATGTTAAATATGTTAAAATGTGGCACCGTTTATCGTAATTCAGTGCAGTACTCTGCAGTTCACACTGATGGTGTTGGTGACTTGGCGATTCTGGCATGCACCCTCCCCTTACATGCCTGATGAGAGGGGAGGCGGTTACCTAGCAACCAGCATGGTGTCCTGTCCCTCTCTCTCNCACCCTCCCCTTACATGCCTGATGAGAGGGGAGGCGGTTACCTAGCAACCAGCATGGTGTCCTGTCCCTCTCTCTCTCTCTCTCTTCTCTTTCCATCTCTCTCTCAGCCACGCACGTTCTGCCTCCTCTCACATGCCTTCAAAAGGGGAAACTGTCAATAGCAAATAAAAAGCTGTGTGTTCTCTCTCTCGGCCACACGTGCTTGCTTCCACCCCTTACACGCCTGGCGAGAGGGCGATAGGGAGAGTACATGGAGCATTAAATAAAACTAATCATGTGATCACAGTTAAACAACGCACGGTTATCCTGTCAAATGCAGAGCAGTCAAGTGCTCCGCCATCTCAGACCTTTAATAATGTCACGGCAGTCCGGAGTATGCGATGGTAATCCAATCACAGGAATTTTATCAAGATTATCTGTCGTTCACTGGTATTTCGAAGCAAACGGTTTTGCCTGAAAATGTTACGCAATACATTTTAACAAACAATTATTTTTTNTGTTCACTGGTATTTCGAAGCAAACGGTTTTGCCTGAAAATGTTACGCAATACATTTTAACAAACAATTATTTTTTACAAAGATGTATTCTTTTGTGATTAAAGGTATTTTTTCCTGTAAAGTTGGTGTTTAATCGTGTCTGGCATAAAATCAGCATGATTTTAAAACAAACTATTAATTTAACTCAATGGATAGCATCTTTGCAAATAAAATGATGTGCCCAGAAGCGTATACTTGACCTACCCTTGTCGCCTAAAATTGTTTGAACATCGAGCGACTTGTATTACCAAGTGCAAGTTCATTCTCAGTAAATTCTTACGGGTTGACCGGAGGATTTATATTAATTTATTTCAATAGACACACGTCTTTTGAATAACTTAGTGTTTATGTTTTGTTTCCTGTTGTACTGTTCTTCTTTATCAAAGGTTGTTTGTGAATTTTATGTTGTTTTTGTTTCATCTGTGAATACAATTGCACTGCTCCCAATAAGCCAGTGCTTGCTCACATAATGCTAATGCAACCAAATACACTCTCTACGGTATTTTTCATATCCCTTGGCAAACACAATTACTAGACCTCTCCCTAATTGAGCATGTACACTGAAGAGCCAAAAAAACTGGCATAGGCGTGCGTATGCAAATAACAGAGGTATGGAACCAATCAGAGTNAGCCAAAAAAACTGGCATAGGCGTGCGTATGCAAATAACAGAGGTATGGAACCAATCAGAGTAACGCAATGCGGTCAGCAGCTGGATCAGTTACTGCTGCTACAATGGCAGGTTATCAAGATTTAAGTGAGTTTGAACGTGGTGTTATAGTCGGCGCGCGAGAGATGGGACATAGAATCGCCGAAGTAGCGATAACATTTGCATGTTCGCGTACGACCATTTCATGAGTGTACCGTGAATATCGAGAATCNGAATCGCCGAAGTAGCGATAACATTTGCATGTTCGCGTACGACCATTTCATGAGTGTACCGTGAATATCGAGAATCTCACAAAATATTAAATCTTCGACATTGCTGCAGCCGGAAAAAGATTGGGAAAGAACGGGACAAACGACGACTGACGAGAATCATTAAACGTGACAGACGTGCAACCCTTTCTCAAATTGACGCAGATTGGATTTGTGGACTGCCCTGCAGGATTCATGGTGTGAATTGCCTCCTGCATTCCTTCAGACATTAGTCGAGTCCATACCACGTCGTCTTGCGGCACTTCTGCGTGCTCGGGGGGGCCCTACACGATATTAGGCAGGTGTACCAGTTTTTTTTTGGCTCTTCAGTGTATGAAGTTGGAATGGGCATCTTCTGGCCTGGTCTTTGACAGTGGCAACAGCCTGTGCCCAACTTTGCCACCAAATGGAATGTGCATGTAGCTTTGTTTTGCCGGATGATGTTTGTGATTCCTACAGTTGCCTGCTTGCCGTAACTGTGACTGGCATTTCTGCTAGAGGCTGCGCACAGTACTGAAACACTCTCACGTCTCCTGCAGACTCTGTTCACGTTGGTGTGGCCTCGTGGAAATGATTATTTATGATGCACTTCCTTTAGTATGTGTGAATACAAATTTCATTTCCTGGGAAAAGGACTTAATGATTCTCTTTTTTTATTTTCCTATGGTGTATATTTGATCTCATAGAATTCATTGAGGCCTCAAGTTTCAAACTGAGTTAGTGTTATATAGGATCTATGCAAAATGTTTGCGTATGATTTATTTATTTCATTTTGGTTGGTTATTTATATATATATATATATATTTATTTATTTTAGTACTTTATTTTCTAGTCAACATGAAAAACATTTTCATAGATTACTTATATATTTTTTCCATAGTTATAGTCAGCATCACTTCCCAACTGTTACAGTTATTCATAGTCCAAATAAACAATTTAAAACACAGTTATGCACCTAGGCTGTAAATANTAGGATCTATGCAAAATGTTTGCGTATGATTTATTTATTTCATTTTGGTTGGTTATTTATATATATATATATATATATTTATTTATTTTAGTACTTTATTTTCTAGTCAACATGAAAAACATTTTCATAGATTACTTATATATTTTTTCCATAGTTATAGTCAGCATAACTTCCCAACTGTTACAGTTATTCATAGTCCAAATAAACAATTTAAAACACAGTTATGCACCTAGGCTGTAAATAAAAGGACTCCCATTACCATGGTCAGCTGGGGTATATGGTTACCAACTCATTACTTTTGAAGTGAGTGACACCAGGAGTGGTCATGCACCATCAATGGCCTGGTCTCCTCGTGTAAGATTTGATGTCCTAGCATGCATGTCCACCGAAAACCCTTCAAAAACGTAGCTCAAGACTGCTTGTTACTGGTAGCTCCACAATTGTTGAAATTATTAATTAATTAATTCATTCATTCATTTATTTGTTTATTCATTTGTTTGTTCATTTATTAATTTGTTTGTTAATTCATTCATTCTTTCATTCCAAAATGTCTAAGAGGGCCTTGATTAAGGAACACTAAACAAATACAGACATGTTTTTACATAAATAAACTGAACAAATGCAAACACATATTGCCAACAAGTATATACAGGATGAGTATAAAAGATTACCCCAACTTTGAAGGTCTATAATATCAAAACCAAACAACCTACAACCTTGGTTGACCAATAAAATGAACCATGGAGCTGTAAAGTTTGTTTACAATATCTTCATAAATGTTCATTGTGACCACCACGAGCAGCCCGAACGACATCTATGCGATAATCAAACTCGTTCCACACTCTTGTCAGCATGTCCGGTGTTACGATTTAGATGGCGTTCGTAACTCTCGGTTTGAGGTGGTGAGGGGGTAGCGAACTCGCATTCGACACGTCAATGTGAAGGGGACGGTCTGATGTTCTTTGCCCAAAACGAGGTAGATGATGCCTTCATGTCTAAGCTGGTTTTTGGCGATGAAGCGACGTTCCATACAAATGGTAAGGTGAACCGGCAAACGTGCGGATATGGGGTCAGGAGCCTCCACATGAAACCACAGAACACGAGTGCGCTTCCCCCAAAGTGAACGTGTTTTGCACTGTATCCAAAGACACTGTTTTCGTCCCTTTCTTTTTTCAAGAGCCCACTGTCACTGGAATCCCTTATTTGGACATTACAGAGTGGTTGTTTTCTCAGTTAGAAGAGGTGGCGGGGGACTTCATTTTCCAGCAGGATGGTGCGCCACCCCATTGGCACCTAGCTGTTCGCGGATACCTGAACGAGATGTTGCTGCAACGCTGGATTGGTCGAGGAGCAACTGGTGACCATGCTCTTCATCACTGACCCCCAAGAAGCCCGGATCTTACCCCGTGCAATTTTTTTCTATGGAGGTACATAAAGGATGAAGCGTTTCGTCCATCATTGTCGGCTGACATTGACGATCTAAAATCGAAAATTATGTACGCCATCCAAACCGTAACACCGGACATGCTGACAAGAGTGTGGAACGAGTTTGATTATCGCATAGATGTCGTTCGGGCTGCTCGTGGTGGTCACAATGAACATTTATGAAGATATTGTAAACAAACTTTACAGTTCCATGGTTCATTTTATTGGTCAACCAAGGTTGTAGGTTGTTTGGTTTTGATATTATAGACCTTCAAAGCTGGGGTATTCTTTTATACTCATCCTGTATTATAAATTATAAATAAAAAAGGTTTGTACGAAGGACTATGAAACTTAGGTAAAGAAGTTTCCCCAGAACATCCCCCCCCCTCCACCAACAACCCTACGGATGTACATTGGCTATGCCGGGTGCACTTCAGGACCTCGTTGCAACTCTAACTTACTTTACGGGAGATGTTCTGGTATCTAGTCCCATGGTTGACAGTATCCAGCGCATCATAATTACAGTATGTGACTGATGGGAGCAACCCTGGATGCAAGAGATGTTGTGGTGAGACGGGACAGTTTCAGGAAAACTTGGGATGGTATGCGGTAGATAACTCTTGGCGAGAGGATGGTGCTGCGGTGGCGTAGTGGTTAGACTGCTCACCTCCCACCTGAGCGAACCGGGTATGATTTCTGGCAGGGTCGCTCTTGGATTTTCACATGTGGGAATCACGCCAGACGATGCCGCTGGTTGGCAGGTTTTCTCTGATATCTCCAGTTCCCCCCACCCTTACATTCCAGCACTGCTCCATACTCCCCTCACTTCACCCTCGTTGGCTCTCAAGACCACAATGTTAAGAGATGTCTAAGTATTTCCACTCCACTCTGAATGTTAATATTCTTAACATTCCCTCATAGATTACTTGATGGTAAACATTTCAATAAGATTATGAACGACAAGGCCATCATTACAGAGTTAAAATATTTCATCAAATAATTCAGGTTATGCCATCGTTTATTGTATTCAACATTTTTGTGTGTTTGAAGCAGGAATTGAAGAAATCCGTGCTGAGGTAAGGGTTGGCACATGGTGAGCTGTACTGCTTTCACGAAGAGAAATCAACATAAAAATAACTATCTTACGCGTATAATATTTGAAAAATGTGGTGAAGTTAGTATTTTCCCACTTCAAATTGTTTCCAGAATATAGTTAAGTAGCATGTAAGGAAACTTAAGTAGCAGTACTGAAGGAACTTGTCGTACCTTGAACCCAATCATGACCTTGTACACACTTAGTTGCAATTAGCCATGCAGCTCGTGTAATACCACGAGCACAACACTTTAGAATTTAGGGTTACTTACATCGAGTAACCCTACATTCTAAAGTGTTGTGCGTAGGATTACCATACGTCCTCTTTTACCCGGACATGCCTTCTTTTTGAGGCATTGTAAACAATCCAGTTGCGTTTTTACAAAAAAAAAAAGAAATGTCCTTTTTTACAATAAAATTGAAAGACAGCAAAGTTTTACTTTTTTGTGGTTTTTAATATGTCGTTAAACATTTAGTAACANAAAATGGAAATGTCCTCTTTTACAATAAAATTGAAAGACAGCAAAGTTTTACTTTTTTGTGGTTTTTAATATGTCGTTAAACATTTAGTAACAATGCCAACAAATTTCCTGCAAAAGTGCAAACTTTTTGGAGAATATTATGTAATTCTTTTGTTTTTATCAACACACAAATGTTTTCCTGGCTGTTTTTTTTTTACATGTCTGAGTTGAGAAATGCCTCATCTATTCAGAATTTTATGATTATTTGCTAGGCAACAGAAACCTGTTGGAATGAATACAATCGTCAAAGAAATACGATTGAGTTCTATCTGAACGTGAGTTGTGCCTGAGTGGTTATCTGTATATTGACAAAATTACGTCCAGTGCGTATTTACAACTGTCTTTTTTGTGTGAATACTTCCATAATATTTACTGGCAAAATATTCTGTAACACCTACAAACTAAATTGAATTGACCTTCATATTCAGGGTAAACATAATTATCACTTTATCTGTTTCCAAAAAAAAAATATTTTGTATTTCTTAATTGAATTTTGGATACAATTTTGCATTTAATATATTTTTAACTTCCCTCCAAAATAATAAACTAGTTTTATGTTTCCATTATATAATTGTGTCTCCTCTTTCTTTGTGTCATTTTCTTGCGAGTGTCCCTTTTTTTTAATGCTAGTTACTTGAGCGTGTNTAATTGTGTCTCCTCTTTCTTTGTGTCATTTTCTTGCGAGTGTCCCTTTTTTTTAATGCTAGTTACTTGAGCGTGTCCTCTTCTTGAATACCACAGATCTGGTAACCCTAGTTGTGCTCAACATGGAATTGGGGTAGATGTCCTGCTACCGCCAGGTTTTTTNAATTATAAATAAAAAAGGTTTGTACGAAGGACTATGAAACTTAGGTAAAGAAGTTTCCCCAGAACATCCCCCCCCCTCCACCAACAACCCTACGGATGTACATTGGCTATGCCGGGTGCACTTCAGGACCTCGTTGCAACTCTAACTTACTTTACGGGAGATGTACTGGTATCTAGTCCCATGGTTGACAGTATCCAGCGCATCATAATTACAGTATGTGACTGATGGGAGCAACCCTGGNTCTGGTATCTAGTCCCATGGTTGACAGTATCCAGCGCATCATAATTACAGTATGTGACTGATGGGAGCAACCCTGGATGCAAGAGATGTTGTGGTGAGACGGGACAGTTTCAGGAAAACTTGGGATGGTATGCGGTAGATAACTCTTGGCGAGAGGATGGTGCTGCGGTGGCGTAGTGGTTAGACTGCTCACCTCCCACCTGAGCGAACCGGGTATGATTTCTGGCAGGGTCGCTCTTGGATTTTCACATGTGGGAATCACGCCAGACGATGCCGCTGGTTGGCAGGTTTTCTCTGATATCTCCAGTTCCCCCCACCCTTACATTCCAGCACTGCTCCATACTCCCCTCACTTCACCCTCGTTGGCTCTCAAGACCACAATGTTAAGAGATGTCTAAGTATTTCCACTCCACTCTGAATGTTAATATTCTTAACATTCCCTCATAGATTACTTGATGGTAAACATTTCAATAAGATTATGAACGACAAGGCCATCATTACAGAGTTAAAATATTTCATCAAATAATTCAGGTTATGCCATCGTTTATTGTATTCAACATTTTTGTGTGTTTGAAGCAGGAATTGAAGAAATCCGTGCTGAGGTAAGGGTTGGCACATGGTGAGCTGTACTGCTTTCANTTGTGTGTTTGAAGCAGGAATTGAAGAAATCCGTGCTGAGGTAAGGGTTGGCACATGGTGAGCTGTACTGCTTTCATGAAGAAAAATCAACATAAAAATAACTATCTTACGCGTATAATATTTGAAAAATGTGGTGAAGTTAGTATTTTCCCACTCCAAATTGTTTCCAGAATATAGTTAAGTAGCATGTAAGGAAACTTAAGTAGCAGTACTGAAGGAACTTGTCGTACCTTGAACCCAATCATGACCTTGTACACACTTAGTTGCAATTAGCCATGCAGCTCGTGTAATACCACGAGCACAACACTTTAGAATTTAGGGTTACTTACATCGAGTAACCCTACATTCTAAAGTGTTGTGCGTAGGATTACCATACGTCCTCTTTTACCCGGACATGCCTTCTTTTTGAGGCATTGTAAACAATCCAGTTGCGTTTTTACAAAAAAAAATGGAAATGTCCTTTTTTACAATAAAATTGAAAGACAGCAAAGTTTTACTTTTTTGTGGTTTTTAATATGTCGTTAAACATTTAGTAACAATGCCAACAAATTTCCTGCAAAAGTGCAAACTTTTTGGAGAATATTATGTAATTCTTTTGTTTTTATCAACACACAAATGTTTTCCTGGCTGTTTTTTTTTTACATGTCTGAGTTGAGAAATGCCTCATCTATTCAGAATTTTATGATTATTTGCTAGGCAACAGAAACCTGTTGGAATGAATACAATCGTCAAAGAAATACGATTGAGTTCTATCTGAACGTGAGTTGTGCCTGAGTGGTTATCTGTATATTGACAAAATTACGTCCAGTGCGTATTTACAACTGTTTTTTGTGTGAATACTTCCATAATATTTACTGGCAAAATATTCTGTAACACCTACAAACTAAATTGAATTGACCTTCATATTCAGGGTAAACATAATTATCACTTTATCTGTTTCCAAAAAAAAAATATTTTGTATTTCTTAATTGAATTTTGGATACAATTTTGCATTTAATATATTTTTAACTTCCCTCCAAAATAATAAACTAGTTTTATGTTTCCATTATATAATTGTGTCTCCTCTTTCTTTGTGTCATTTTCTTGCGAGTGTCCCTTTTTTTTAATGCTAGTTACTTGAGCGTGTCCTCTTCTTGAATACCACAGATCTGGTAACCCTAGTTGTGCTCAACATGGAATTGGGGTAGATGTCCTGCTACCGCCAGGTTTTTTAGTGAAGTGTTGTGTATCGCAACAATAGTCGCGAGGTACCAAATTTAAACTGTGTGCGTATGGGGAAGTTTAACAAACATGATGCCTGTTCCTGCGAACCACAATAAACAGCCTCTATACTGCTCGAGGAGCACCGCAGGTATTTACTGCCATGGCAATAACTCCAGTAGATGGTGAAGTTGATAAAACTAACTTAACCTTTCCTGTGTTTGTGTAATGTAATGCTTTTCAGTTTATTCTTGAGAACACCTCACATGTGTAATTACAGATAAATGTCCTGTGTATATTTTTGAATGTGACTATCATGCTAAGTGTATGTCGTAATACGTGTTGGATAATAGCTTGTAAACTATATCATATGGAGGTCTTCCATTGCAGGACAGTAGTTCCTTCCCAGTCAACATTGCCAGGGAAATAAAGAGTGTTCTCAAGTAGTTGGTTCTCTCTTAGAATCTTAGAGTCTCGCTCCTCTCGAGGTAGCGGCTCACGTCCTTTCCTCGGTCTTGCTCCTCTCGAGGTAGCGGCTCACGTCCTTTCCTCGGTCTTGCTCCNACAATAGTCGCGAGGTACCAAATTTAAACTGTGTGCGTATGGGGAAGTTTAACAAACATGATGCCTGTTCCTGCGAACCACAATAAACAGCCTCTATACTGCTCGAGGAGCACCGCAGGTATTTACTGCCATGGCAATAACTCCAGTAGATGGTGAAGTTGATAAAACTAACTTAACCTTTCCTGTGTTTGTGTAATGTAATGCTTTTCAGTTTATTCTCGAGAACACCTCACATGTGTAATTACAGATAAATGTCCTGTGTATATTTTTGAATGTGACTAGCATGCTAAGTATATGTCGTAATACGTGTTGGATAATAGCTTGTAAACTATATCATATGGAGGTCTTCCATTGCAGGACAGTAGTTCCTTCCCAGTCAACATTGCCAGGGAAATAAAGAGTGTTCTCAAGTAGTTGGTTCTCTCTTAGAATCTTAGAGTCTCGCTCCTCTCGAGGTAGCGGCTCACGTCCTTTCCTCGGTCTTGCTCCTCTCGAGGTAGCGGCTCACGTCCTTTCCTCGGTCTTGCTCCTCTCGAGGTAGCGGCTCACGTCCTTTCCTCGGTCTTGCTCCTCTCGAGGTAGCGGCTCACGTCCTTTCCTCGGTCTTGCTCCTCTCGAGGTAGCGGCTCACGTCCTTTCCTCGGTCTTGCTCCTCTCGAGGTAGCGGCTCACGTCCTTTCCTCGGTCTTGCTCCTCTCGAGGTAGCGGCTCACGTCCTTTCCTCGGTCTTGCTCCTCTCGAGGTAGCGGCTCACGTCCTTTCCTCGGTCTTGCTCCTCTCGAGGTAGCGGCTCACGTCCTTTCCTCGGTCTTGCTCCCCTCGAGGTAGTGGCTCGCTCGTTCCTGGGGTCTTGCTCCCGCCTGGGTAGCAGCTCGTGAATTCTTAACACTGAACCGATGTCACGTACGTTATTGATAGGATGTGTTAGGCGAGGCTGAATACAAACCCTAGGGGATCGGCATGCTCCATGGTCAATAAAGGAGGGGTAGTTAGCTGACGGCATCTTCCAATTGACTGCACTGGGTGCGCGCTCAGTGTGCCCTGAAAACTATAAAAGTGCAATTATCACGTGATTGCCGGAAGTGAGTGCCTGTTTGTCTGCCATATTTGAACTCAAACTTTCGCACTTACTCTGGAGACGGTGCAGCAGGAATTGCACTCGGTGCACACTTTTCCAGTGCAGTCGTAATTAAAACACATAAAAATTACTGCACTCTGTGCAATTTCCGGTACCTGGAAAATGCGGCATTCGGCCAGTGGGCGGTGAGTGCAGTCCGGTGCTGTAATTGGAAGAGGCTGTCAGTCAAACGACAACAGCTACTGCTCGTGCCGCTAAGGGAGTGTGTTGCCTCAGGGATACACCTTGATGAGTTCTCATCTCCTGACTTGGCCGCGCTACAGCCAAGTAGCACTCAACATTATCTACTTCTCATTATCTTCCGATGCCCTCCACCTCCTCAGTACCACGCCAGTTGTTGCAGAAGCCCTCTACCAGCCAGCGATGCCTCGGTAATGGTAACAAACTTTCTCATAAAGAAAGTGAAACAAATGCTGCATATGCATGAATAATTACACCCTAGTTTTTGTGCTCCATTTCAGAAGGTGTTAGTGTGTATGTCACAAGTTCATGAACTGTGCCTTGAGACACTACGGGATGGACTAGGCAGCATTGGATGTCCAGAGTTTGTGAATGTTTCATCCATCTCGGATAGGTTAAAGTAGTTATTGTGAAGGGTACCAGATAGTTGCATTGAGTAAGGGGTTGGTTACATCTCCAATACTTATCTGTCTGTAAGCTACGTAGGTCATCATTCTTCTTTTTAAAATATCCCAATATTCTTTTTTATTTAAAAACACACCACTAACATGCATTCAATGCATGAACAGATAAGCACATTTTCATTTCTGGGTAATACAGGACCCAAATGTTGCAACATAGAGAATAAGGCATTTCTCAACAAAACACTGACTGGAATTCTTCTACTTCATGTTTGTTCTGTGTGCTGTGTGTTTGTTAGATGCTGTAGCAATGCAGTGAGTATATAATCCTCGTGCAACCATTGTGTTGTGTGTCTGATTTTTGTGGACCTGTTGGGTAAGTTACAGGTGAGTGTGTCTCTTGTCTGTCGGCAATTGTCACACATGCACATTTCATGTTTTATTTCCCCACTTTCTCACTGTGCAAGCAAACCATCTTTGTATTACCTACTTCATTCCATAGTCCCTTCCTTTTGTGATGTGTTTGTTAATTTTTACTCTTTGAAAGTAATTTACAGAAAGGCATATATATACTGTAAAAATACATGTACAAATAGAGTCAACTCTCGATTCTACGTCCCTTCGCGTTTCCCAGGGAAATGGTTGTTATTTAAAGAGGGTCGTTATTTCGAGAGGAAAATAGTTTTATGGTTCCCCAAAAAAGGGTAGTTATTTTGGGAGGGTTGTTATTCCAGGGGTTGTAGAATCAAAAGTTGACTGTGCGTACTGACGGTGGTTGGAGAGCCACGACTCCTGNTAACTAAAACACATAAAAATTACTGCACTTTGTGCAATTTCTGGAAACTGGAAAATGCGGCATTCGGCCAGTGGGCGGTGAGTGCAGTCCGGTGCTGTAATTGGAAGATGCTGTCCGTCAAACGACAACAGCTACTGCTCGTGCCGCTAAGGGAGTGTGTTGCCTCAGGGATACACCTTGATGAGTTCTCATCTCCCGACTTGGCCGCGCTACAGCCAAGTGGCACTCAACCTTCTCTACTTCTCATTATCTTCCGATGCCCTCCACCTCCTCAGTACCACGCCAGTTGTTGCAGAAGCCCTCTACCAGCCAGCGATGCCTCGGTAATGGTAACAAACTTTGTCATAAAGAAAGTGAAACAAATGCTGCATTTNTGTCATAAAGAAAGTGAAACAAATGCTGCATTTGCATGACCCTAGTTTCTGTGCTCCATTTCAGAAGGTGTTAGTGTGTATGTCACAAGTTCATGAACTGTGCCTCCCTCGAGACACTACAGGATGGACTAGGCAGCATTGGATGTCCAGAGTTTGTGAATGTTTCATCCGTCTCGGATAGGTTAAAGTAGTTATTGTGAGGGGTACCAGATAGTTGCATTGAGTAAGAGGTTGGTTACATCTCCAATACCTTGTGGAAACACAACCTGAAACACTGAAGTCTTACGCTATATCTGTCTGTAAGCTATGCAGGTCATCATTCTTCTTTTTAAAATATCCCAATATTCTTTTTTATTTAAAAACACACCACTAACATGCATTCAATGCATGAACAGATAAGCACATTTTCATTTCCGGGTAATACAGGACCCAAATGTTGCAACATAGAGAATAAGGCATTTCTAAACAAAACACTGACTACAATTCTTCTACTTCATGTTTATTCTGTGTGCTGTGTGTTTGTTAGATGCCGTAGCAATGCAGTGAGTATATAATCCTCGTGCAACCATTGTGTTGTGTGTCTGATTTTTGTGGACCTGTTGGGTAAGTTACAGGTGAGTGTGTCTCTTGTCTGTCGGCAATTGTCACACATGTACATTTCATGTTTTATTTCCCCACTTTCTCACTGTGCAAGCAAACCATCTTTGTATCACCTACTTCATTCCATAGTCCCTTCCTTTTGTGATGTGTTTGTTAATTTTTACTCTTTGAAAGTAATTTACAGAAAGGCATATATATATACTGTAAAAATACGTGTACAAATAGAGTCAACTCTCGATTCTACGTCCCTTCGCGTTTCCCGGGGAAATGGTTGTTATTTAAAGAGGGTCGTTATTTCGAGAGGAAAGTAGTTTTATGGTTCCCCAAAAAAATGGTAGTTATTTCGAGAGGGTTGTTATTCCAGGGGTCGTAGAATCAAAAGTTGACTGACTATGCGTACTGATGGTGGCTAGAGAGCCACGACTCCTGGACAGTCCTGGCTGGTGACTGGAGCGATTTGAAGCACGACATGATGGCAGCATGGCATTTGCCATCACGGCGTGCAATGGCGTGGCGTCTCCCAGAACGTAACACAGCGTCCTGGTGTGCTTGCAGGCTCTGTGGAAGAGACGTACATGTGCGGGGGCTGCCACAAGGTGTACCGCTACCGCAGGACGCTGCAGAGACACCAGAAGTACGAGTGCGGCCAGCCACCGCAGTTCCAGTGCCCCGACTGCCCCTACGCCTGCCGCTACCGCACCGACCTGCTCAAGCACATGGCCCGGAGGCATGGCTTCATGCCACCACGCTTCAACTAGCTGTCGCATTCGTGATCACGCATGCTCCCTTGACTTGTGACACATTTNTAGCTGTCGCATTCGTGATCACGCATGCTCCCTTGACTTGTGACACATTTATTAAGGGACTGAAACATTTACACCTATTAACCAGAAAATTGCATTCTAATAGTTGCAAAGTTTTGGGTTAGTGTCTGTGAAGGCTGTGATCAATGAGGAGTTACGCTCAAGCAGCAAGGAGACCCCAGCACGATAGAAATTGCTTGAGCTGTGAATCAGTAATCAAGTAGTTCAGGGGTCCTGTTATGTAACTTTGTGCTGTCTTTATACAAAGGTAGTTACCATATGTAGTAATCTTTATGGTGTGAAATGGTATTCTGTAGCTGAAAATGTCACCATGATGGTCATTTGAATCCCTTTGGACTGTCTTTATGTAAAGACTGGCCAATAATGTGTTCTTCCAGTATAAAGAAATTTGCCAACATGATGAGATTAATTCAAGCATACAATCTCCAGAGAGAAAAAAATGTTTGATGCTCAAAATAAACCAGGACCATCAGAAAATTTATATAATGGAGAGAAATAAATGTCATATGTTTTAAAGTGTAATTCAAATATGTTTTAAGAAAAGAAAATTAATAATTAAAATGTTGTTATATTAATTAAATATATGATTTAATGCACTCTGTAATAAACAAAANAGGCTGTGATCAATGAGGAGTTACGCTCAAGCAGCAAGGAGACCCCAGCACGATAGAAATTGCTTGAGCTGTGAATCAGTAATCAAGTAGTTCAGGGGTCCTGTTATGTAACTTTGTGCTGTCTTTATACAAAGGTAGTTACCATATGTAGTAATCTTTATGGTGTGAAATGGTATTCTGTAGCTGAAAATGTCACCATGATGGTCATTTGAATCCCTTTGGACTGTCTTTATGTAAAGACTGGCCAATAATGTGTTCTTCCAGTATAAAGAAATTTGCCAACATGATGAGATTAATTCAAGCATACAATCTCCAGAGAGAAAAAAATGTTTGATGCTCAAAATAAACCAGGACCATCAGAAAATTTATATAATGGAGAGAAATAAATGTCATATGTTTTAAAGTGTTATTCAAATATGTTTTAAGAAAAGAAAATTAATAATTAAAATGTTATTATATTAATGAAACATATGATTTAATGCACTCTGTAATAAACAAAGAAATTATAATTGAACAAGCAGATTATTGATTTCAGAACAGAGCCTGCAGTATTGGCAAACCTATGGGATGTGACAAAGAGAGCCATAAATAGATGTGTTAACGAATACCACAAAGATAATTACATATAACTGTCGCTTTAGCTGCCATTATCATAAAGATGCTCATAATGAGTTTCTTCAAGCGAGCTAAGATTAGAAAACAGGGCCCCTTCGGGCTCTCTGTAGGCTTCGGTTACTGTGCAATATAAAACACAGTTTTGACTTTTTTAATTTTTAGTTTGTTAAATGAAAATTTTTTCCCCTTCAGTGTGGGTTTAAAAGACTACAATTAAGATGTTAAATAAATGTTTGTATCATTGTGGCTGTGGGCTGTGTGGTAATTGTGAGCGTGTGTCAACTTGTACCTATGTTTTCTGGTGCAGTGCTGTCAGTTGTTGGTAGGTTTCCGTGCTAATACATTATATAATCAGCAGTACGAAATACTGAGTGTACTCACAGGATGAGACAACGTGAAAACTTGGCAGCATTATCTATTCCTTTGACAACTTTCTAACTGTTCTTGCCACACTGACATATCACAATGTTTCCCCTAAACACTGGCCGTTGTGGTACTCGCTGCTACCAGATGTTTAACTAGAGGTTGTTTAGAGATTTCACCCTCCGTTCATCTCTCTTGCCGCCCACTGTCCAAGTGAAAAAAAGTCACAGATTGGGTTTTGTGCCCTATGATTATTCAAAAGGCACCTCCGTAATTACAATGGGCTTCTAACCCTTGTTGATAACGACTAGGTGTTCAATAACTTTGAGTTGTGCAGGGGTTGGGCTTAAAACATAACCAGTCCAGCCTCTTCGCCACACGTGTGTGATGTTTTAGTGAGCACGGCCACTGATTNCGGGCTCTCTGTAGGCTTCGGTTACTGTGCAATATAAAACACAGTTTTGACTTTTTTAATTTTTAGTTTGTTAAATGTAAATTTTTTTCCCCTTCAGTGTGGGTTTAAAAGACTACAATTAAGATGTTAAATAAATGTTTGTATAATTGTGGCTGTGGGCTGTGTGATAATTGTGAGCGTGTGTCAACTTGTACCTATGTTTTCTGGTGCAGTGCTGTCAGGTGTTGGTAGGTTTCCGGGATAATACATTATATAATCAGCAGTACGAAATACTGAGTGTACTCACAGGAAGAGACAACGTGAAAACTTGGCAGCATTATCTAGTCCTTTGACAATTTTCTAACTGTTCTTGCCAAACTAACATATCACAATGTTTCCCCTAAACACTGGCCGTTGTGGTACTCGCTGCTACCAGATGTTTAACTAGAGGTTGTTTAGAGATTTCACCCTCCGTTCATCTCTCTTGCCGCCCACTGTCCAAGTGAAAAAAAAGTCACAGATTGGGTTTTGTGTCCTATGATTATTCAAAAGGCACCTCCGTAATTACAATGGGCTTCTAACCCTTGTTGATAACGACTAGGTGTTCAATAACTTTGAGTTGTGCAGGGGTTGGGCTTGAAACATAACCAGTCCAGCCTCTTCGCCACACGTGTGTGATGTTTTAGTGAGCACGGCCACTGATGACTCTCATATTCAATTACTATTCAGTGTTGGAGGGAAAGAAATCATGGGAAGGAAAGAAAGACCAACGTGTATTANTACTCTCATATTCAATTACTATTCAGTGTTGGAGGGAAAGAAATCATGGGAAGGAAAGAAAGACCAACATGTATTAACTACAGTACCTCTATATGGAGTGGTGTTTTGCGTGGAAAACGCATGGCTAACACAGTGCAGGAATGTAAGAATGATGTATAGGGAACATGTTGGGAGTTTCTTAGCGATCGGTGGTGGTCACAACACTGAAGCCACATTTATGTGTCCACAATTGTGTACAGTAGGGTGTGAAGCATTGAGACATCATTATATCAATGGTTCGTACTGCCTAAAAGACACCAACCCAGCCATCAGCTTCGGAGTCGTGTGTCCGTAGTAGGTGGTTATTAACCACCTCTGATGATGTGCCGTTCTTGCATCTTGCATGAAACACGACATCTTGTGTTGCCATCGGTGACTGTAGTTGTTGAAGTGTGTCGGTGAGCTGAGAAACTGATGGCAGGATGAGTTTTCTGTATGCGGGCTACCTCTACCCAGACCATCAAGCAGATCAATACATGAACAGAAATTTATTGGACGGAAGGAGCAGAAAACTGTTATTTGTCCTGTATGTTGTCATGCGTGTCATGTTTTTCTCCATCCTCATGTTAGCAAAAATATGAGGAATGTTTCAATGTGACCTGTAAGTGGCTCTTTGTGTACAGTTGTGATGTTGCATTTTCTGCATGTGCTTAGTGCCAGGCCACAGTGGCAAAATCCACCTTTAACAGAACACATTACTTACAAAGGGGAGTCACAGTTGGNGTGCTTAGTGCCAGGCCACAGTGGCAAAATCCACCTTTAACAGAACACATTACTTACAAAGGGGAGTCACAGTTGGTGTAGAGGCTAGGGAACTCACCTCCCACCAGGGCAAACCAGGTTTGATTCCTGGCAGGGTCGCTCCCAGATTTTCATGCAGGACGATGCTGCTGATCGGCGGGTTTTCTCTGGAATCTCCCATGTACGCTGCCATTGCATTCCAGTGCTTCTCCATACTCACCTCGCTTCACCCGCATCGCCTNGTGCTTAGTGCCAGGCCACAGTGGCAAAATCCACCTTTAACAGAACACATTACTTACAAAGGGGAGTCACAGTTGGCGTAGAGGCTAGGGAACTCACCTCCCACCAGGGCAAACCAGGTTTGATTCCTGGCAGGGTCGCTCCCAGATTTTCATGCAGGACGATGCTGCTGATCGGCGGGTTTTTTCTGGAATCTCCCATGTACGCTGCCATTGCATTCCAGTGCTTCTCCATACTCACCTCGCTTCACCCGCATCGCCTTTCAAGACCTTGTTAAGAACCGCCTAAACCTCTCCACTTACCCAATCACTAATTCCAAAGGAAATTATTATAAATATTAAATACAATAAGGAATGAAAATTATTATACATAGCAGTACTTAAATAAGTTTACTATTTATTCCTTAACTTCTTTTTATGTAGTTTTTATGAACTGTGGGTTTTGTCTTGAATTGTGTTTCAAATATAATTTGTGTGTTGTAACCATTTGTTGCACTGCTCATGTACCTCATTAGCACTGTGTCAATAAACAAATTTGGGGGACTTGTGAATAGTTCGTTTGGTTATGCACCGCACCCAACTGAGAATTACCTTTGCTAAAACTCTGTGAGACATCAAACACAATTGCCAAAACAACTGCCATTATGGTAAACGATACTAGGAACAGATCAAATGATTTTCAGTGCAGCAGTAAACTGACTTCTGATGCTCAGTGGCTTATCACCAATGTTTCTTCTCAGCCAAATGTTGGTAGGTAGTTGGACTTAACTTCTCGTCGACAGCGAGATCATTAGAGATCGATCAACCACATGTTGAAACAGAATTATGGTTTGCTGTACTCATAAGTTGCTAGCACTACATGTAATTCTGGGAAGTCAAAGATTTGCATTTAATAGAGCTGAAATATCAAAAAGAGGACTCCATACTGAGTAGAATTATTACTTTGAAATTATGTTCAGTTTCTGCAGTATTTGTAGAAAAGCTCTTGTGAGTTCAGGTGAGCATTTTCTTCAAGACCTGAAAAGGGGGTTAAAAAAAAGGCTATAAACTTAGTGTTTGGGTTAGGGGGAAGTTATTTAAAGGAGTTGTGGTTCAAACTAAGTCTTCAGTTGTTTGAATATCACTGATTCTGCCTTTAAGAATGCATATCTAAGATAAAGAACTTAAACTTACAGTTGTGTAAAGTGTTACATATTTCTCTACTACTAGCTACAATAATCATTAAAAAATATTTTTAAAAAATCAAATTTTAATACTGAGATGAAGTTTTAACACTTTAATAATTGGTTTCTATTGCATGTTTCATACATTCAGCGCTCAGAATACTTTGTGAGATTCAGTTCACATTTTTTTTTTAACGTAAGCGTTCATAAACTAATGGTTTCTTGAATATAATTAATTTGTGTTCTTATTCTTGTATAATTCAAGTATACATTATGTAAATTACTTTCAACTGTTCTGAACACGTGTAAAATATAATAGAGATGCGTACCGAGGATTGACAAGCACAATGATAGAGTGCTATAGTCTATTCCTGGTTTCTTTACACTTTTTGAATCAAACCTTTGAAAAATCACACCATGTTTGATATTTTTGGTTGTTTCATAAATACGTCGTGAATCACAAGATTTTTAAACTTTGTTAAAATATAAGTACCTTATTTTTGGTTGAATTGAAGTTTTACCTATATTTTAACTATATATTATAATATTTAATTTATAATTTATATGAATAAAAACAGAGAAAAATAGGTGTGTTGTTTAATGCCTAGTAAGAAATAGTCCTCATGCAAAATTATATGAAACTGAGTGTGCATGAATGTGGTGCGTTGCCCCTTTGGTGTAATTTTCTATACTTACTTACGCTTTGTTTGCATGAAGCAGACGAATAGCCTGAAAGTAGAACTTAGCAGGGCTTAAAATGTTTGAAGTAACTTTGACTGGACTATATCAGTAATTGACTCATTATTACATCTGGTTAATTTGTTTACTGTATTGTTTCCATCATTTAATTATTTATGATGTATGACAAAGGGTGGAAACTAACATTTAGTGGAGTTTCCATGCATTCAGCGGCTATCAGGCGAGCCAACGTGGTGGGCGGCGTCATGACCACAGCACAGCTGTGACCGGGGGAAGCAAAATGTCATTTCTGATGACTGCAACTATTGTCAATGGCAGCGTGGGAAAACGTCGAGGCTGTGTTGTTTGTCGTATTATGTTTCACGAGCAACATATCAATATACTGTTGGTGCTCGTCTACTGATGCTAAAGTTGATTTATATTAGTAAACGGGTTTTAAAATAAACTTTTGAAAAACATCCCTGCCGCTTTCTGTATTAACATAAACACTCACTCAGCTGTTATTTCTGCACAAAATTATTGAAAATGGTGTTTTATATTACCGCTTTATTGGTTGTTGGCCAGAGAAATTTGTTTGTTATGTTTTGTGCACCTAGCAGTAAGAACTAGATGTTATCGTAATATATTTCTTCTACAATATTCTTTATTTATACGTCTTACTAATACAACTGTAATTTTTAAGTAGTCATCTTAGTGTTTACATGTGGCTGATATACTGCAGTCTGCCTGGAGGAGAAACTGCAGACGGCTCGTAAGTCTTCCCAGAACACACCTTTAAAGGAATTAAAGGAAATAAACAAAAAATTGTAAAGACTCAAATTCTTATATTAAATAATTTAACTATTTTTTACATATTAAAACTTTTTTACTTCTTTAAGGGGAAAGAAAAATGTGTAACTTCATTTAACACGACTTTTATTCTAAGGTATTGCAAGTGAAAACAGCCATAGAGTAAAGCTAGGAACCAACATTGCGGCCAACGTTATCTCTATCAAAGTTCTATAAAATCTACTCGTGTTTGCAAACTGCAAGCATATTTCAAAGAAGTACACTGTAGTAAGGATTGCATTGTGGGTCTGCCACAGGCCGGGTGAACGCATTGTGCAATTACCAGGCATGCGGGGCGTACTGCGGTCACTGTGGCCCCATGTCGAAACCAATGGCATGTAAGGGCGTCCACATATGTCTCAAAAGTTCCAGTTGACCGTGACACGTACATAAAGTGAGAGTTGTAGTATCATGCACCAAGCCTTACACAACCCCGTGACATCGGCACCTGCCATCCACGTGCAATACTCTACAACATACAGTGTCGACTTTCATAATGTATGGGCGTCTGACATCAGCAACATTCTGAGTTTACCACTCCATGCATAAGCTGCTATTAACACCAGAACAGAGGCAGGAAAATTTAAAGTTGTTGAGAGATTTTGACGGCCTTTAACAATGGGGTCTTGGGCGCCATTGAGGGTGAAATGAGGTGAGAATGGAGCAGTGCCAGAATGCAAAGGCGGGGAAATGGGAGATCCCCAAGAAAACTCGCTGACCAGCCGCATCATCCGGCACAATTCCCACTTGCGAAAATCCAGGCTCGCCTTGGTGGGAGGCGAGTAGTCTAACTACTCGGCCACCGTGGCCCCAATTTTGAAGTTGTGTTGTGCCAGAAAACGTGGCGTGATGACAAGTGGTGTTGCAGAGTATTCAGTGACGAATCTTGATTTTGTGTTACCACGGATAACCAGTGTGTGTAAGTGTGACGACACCAAAGGGAAAGGAAGCACTCTGCCGCTGTTGTAGCGAGACACACTATGTTACGTCTGCCATATTCGATTGGCCAAACACTGACAGCACCGTGATATATCACTGACATTCTGCACCCTCTCATGAGGCAGCACTGGTATAGTCCTTCAACAAGACAACTCTCTTCCACACATGGCCGTACATGTGTCTATGGAATACCTGCATCATGTTGAGTTACTATTGTAGTCAGAAAAGGTCCCCTCAGTCTGTCCCCAATAGGACGTGTGTGGTATCTGCTGGCTATTGATTGCCAGGCGGGCAGATTTACCTTAGAAGAGGGTACAGTGACTGTACGACTCACTTCCGAACTGAACTGGTGCATGTACACTGAAGAGCCAAGAAACCCAGTACACCTGCCGCAGCGATGTCGAAGATTTGATGTTTTACCGGATTCCCGATATTCACGGTACACTCGTGAAATGGTCATACGCGAAAATCCAAATTTTATTGCTACCTCGGAGATGCTACGTCCCATCTCTCGTGCACCGACTATAACACCACGTTCAAACTCACTTAAATCTTGATAACCTGCCATTATAGCAGCAGTAACGGATCTCGCTGCCGACCGCATCGCATTACTCTGATTGGTTCCATACCTCTGTTATTTGCATACGCACACCTATGCCATTTTTTTGGCTCTTCAGTGTATCAAGGCTGCATGCAACTGACATGAGGTCAGCTGGATGCCTGTATTGCTAACTCTGTTGTTTGTGTCATCTAGTCACATGATCTATCGCCNGACTGACATGAGGTCAGCTGGATGCCTGTATTGCTAACTCTGTTGTTTGTGTCATCTAGTCACATGATCTATCGCCACATTCAGTTTCATTTCAATCCCACCACTCTTCCTAGATGCATACATTTTATTTTTTGTTCATAAGTATAATTATATTCCACTAATGCATCAGTCAGGGCCGGATTTAAGGTTCGGACGCTCCTAGGGCCAAGAGTTTTTGCCGCTCCCTCTTCATACCATNGGGGGGGGTCAGTCCGGCAATTTTCCTCAAGAATCTTTTCGCATAATAACATCACTTATGAAAATAATTTGAGAATCAAATTTTGGGTGTATTAAGTAAATTAAATAGCCCAACAAGGTATTATAAATAAGTTTAATCTCTTCAATAGCTATCAACACATAAATACATGTATGCATTATACATTATTTAACATACTAAAATTAAACAAATATTTTTTTTTAGCGTGCGCCCCCTGGCATTGTGCGCCCCTAGGTCGGGGCCTAGTGGTAAATCCGGCCCTGGCGTCAGTGTACCAATTCATACACGGGACATAAATTAATTCTTAACTTATTTACTGAAATCTACAGACTTTAAGAAGTTGATACACTGAAATGAAGAAATGGCAATCATACTTAATAGTTGTTGCCAACTTTCTGAGCCACCTGCCAAAGTGAGGCAGTATGTCTGTCAAGATATTTTGTACACCATAACTCTGTACAAGTTATTTTAGCATAGGAAATTTTCCTAAACGAATGTGAAAAAGCAAATACATGCAGACAAAATATTATATTAGTTTTCTTCAGGTTTTGTTGTTGTGAAAATATTCTAAAAGTGGATTGTTCATGGCAATGAACACGAATGGGTTTGCCGCTATAAAACATTTCCCATCACCTCTTAAGTTAGAAGTAGAGTGATACAACGGATCATTGCACTCAACTGTACAATATGCGCAATTCATGAAAGTAGTACACACAATACTGAAATAGTTAGAAAAGTATGATTTATGTTGCATATGAAAGAAGAAAGCATATCATTTGTGACAATGTACAATATTTTGCTAGAATTTGCCTATTTGAATGTAAAAAAAAATTAATTAATAAGAAGTCTATTTTTAATTAAAATTTAAGCATATTTCCATTTTGTATGCTTCAGAAAACACATTTTGTAAGAAAACCTTTGTCATAATAACTGTGGTTGTGTGTAAAAAAAATTTACTACTAATGTAAAAAAATTCTTTTAATAATCTATTTTATACACATCAATTTGAGTTGTAAAAATAATAACTTTCATGGCTGAAATTAATTACTTATTTAAAATATTTGTAAAAATTAGTACTAATTTTGATTGGTACATACTATTGCAGTAATTATAATAATCCTCCCACTTGATTTTCTTGTTTTACAGTCAGTTGCAGTGCTTCATTAGAAGACGCTCTACTACTGCCACCGTAACAAACTGAAAGCTGAAAAAATTAATTTTTTTAGTTGCTGTGTGTGTATAGTGCGCCTCACTCTTAGATTGCAGTAAAGAGTGCTTGACGCGCACTGTNTGCTCCCACTTGATTTTCCTGTTTTACAGTCAGTTGCAGTGCTTCATTAGAAGACGCTCTACTACTGCCACCGTAACAAACTGAAAGCTGGAAAAACTAATTTTTTTAGTTGCTGTGTGTGTATAGTGCGCCTCACTCTTAGATTGCAGTAAAGAGTGCTTGACGCGCACTGTTTCAAGACGGCTAGAGTTATCAACAGCCAAGAAATTATGCTGTGTTGGCGGAATAAGTTCATACACACACAAATACGTAACAAAAATTGTCGAATTGTGTAGTACTGTATAAATTTAAAATTGTTTGATTAGCTACCCGATGTAATCTAAGCGTGAGACACGCTATAGAAGGTGAAACCTGTGGGCCTTACATGTGAAGTTGGTATCACTGCTTGGTGTTAGTGGGCCCTGTGGTATAAACTGCCATGGTATGGGTGTTTTCTTGGGGCTCTCGTGTTGCATCCCCTGTATTTAATTTGAGTGCTGCTCCATTCTAAGTGTCTCTCAAGGCAAACTGTAGCAAACTGAGTGTTATCACTTGATGGTGGTATAGTGTCTTTATAACCACTAATACAATAATTTCCCAGTTATACTATGTACATCTCTTGCTTAACTGACAGCTTACATGAGTGAACTGCCGATGGTAAATGGTAAAGTGACAACAAAGCTAACATGTACTTATTTCCTTTCACAGGTGTGTGTGTGTGTGTGCTGGCTGTGTGATGAGGAAATGCCAAAGCAGCGTGGGAAGAGTTGAGGCTCACGTCCTCGCAGCCCTGCGGTCGCGAAGCTATCGGGTAACAGCAGCCAAACTGAGTACCTCACGTGCGTTAAGAGATTCGGTGTGGAAAACAAAATGCCACTGAAGTGGTGTGAGCAGGTGCTGTACAAGTTGTACTATGTACCGATAGTCAGATGTGCAGATGAAACTCACACAGGAGCTCAGAGTCACTGGCAATGAAGTGTACGAGGAGTATACTGGCAATGAAGTGTACGAGGAGTATACTGGCAATGAAGTGTACGAGGAGTATACTGGCAATGAAGTGTACGAGGAGTATACTGGCAGTTACTAGGGGAGAGAAGATAAGGATCACACTCGGGTAAAGAATGTGAACGAGAAAATAGACAAAGCCAGAATGAGACGCTATGTTCACTGTTGTGGGTCAGCTACTTTAAAAGTGGTGGTTATAATGACGACAATGACAACGATGAAGAAAGTAACAATGATGGTAATGCAGAGGGGATAAAAATGAAATTAAAATACTACAGATTAAATAATGTGGGTCGGCGAGAAAGGAGCACACCTGCCTCGTCGTCAGTGACAGTCTTTCTTTATTTACCTCAAGAGGTCACTCTTGGGGGAAAATAACAAGCAGTCCAACATGGTGTCTCCCAAAAGCAACAGCCATCAGATGCTCTGGCAATTGGAGGGAGCGTTGGCGCAGCTCGCACCGCGACGTCCGCCGTCCTTCCAACCTGCATGACGTCGACCGGCCTGCTGGCCGGAATAATAGNTACTGGCAATGAAGTGTACGAGGAGTATACTGGCAATGAAGTGTACGAGGAGTATACTGGCAGTTACTAGGAGAGAGAAGATAAGGATCACACTCGGGTAAAGAATGCGAACGAGAAAATAGACAAAGCCAGAATGAGACGCTATGTTCACTGTTGTGGGTCAGCTACTTTAAAAGTGGTGGTTATAATGACGACAATGACAACGATGAAGAAGATAACAATGATGATAATGCAGAGGGGATAAAAATAAAATTAAAATACTACAGACTAAATAATGTGGGTCTGCGAGAAAGGAGCACACCCGCCTCGTCGTCACGTACTACGTGACTCAAGTGACAGTCTTGCTTTGTTTACCTCAAGAGGTCACTCTTGGGGGAAAATAACAAGGACTCCAACATGGTGTCCCCCGAAGGCGACATCCATTATATGCTCTGGCAATTGGAGGGAGCGTTGGCGCAGCTCACACCACGACGTCCGCCGTCCTTCCAACCTGCATGACGTCGACCGGCCTGCTGGCCGGAATAATAGCGCTATGTGACCCCAAGTACAGCCAAATAGTGGGGGATAAAATCCCGAAGAAGTACACGGTGTTCAAAATGCCGTACCCAAATTAATTAGATCATTCTTTGATTGAAACCTCAAATGAGCGTGGTGGCTACCCACACCCCTTTCAGGGATGGACTCGTCCAGCCCACCCAAGTTGGAACACTTGGACTTGCCCATCGACGAAAAAAACCGGAAACTGAATTTCACTTTAGAAATTTACAGGAAACTTAAATACATTCTCAGTTTACCTTTATTCCAGTTATTTCATTAATAGTAATTATGTTCCATGCTTAAAAGGGTGATTGTGTTCTCTTTTCACAGCAGACTGCCTATCAAGGCATCATTGTTTTNTAATTATGTTCCATGCTTAAAAGGGTGATTGTGTTCTCTTTTCACAGCAGACTGCCTATCAAGGCATCATTGTTTTTATTTTATGTTTCTAGTGCTATGACATCTCCCGTTACGTCACAGTCGCAAACATAATTATCACTAAATTTATCACAGGGATGTCACCAACATGCTATTAAACAGAGAATATTATTTTGTATCATATTCANTAATTATCACTAAATTTATCACAGGGATGTCACCAACATGCTATTAAACAGAGAATATTATTTTGTATCATATTCATTAGCCTTAAGAGAGTACATGTCAATTTTCACATAATTTTTGGCACTGATTGGCTTTGGCCACCCTCAGCGGAAGCCAACGCCATGATTCTAGTCTGATTTCAGCTCTCAGCCTAGCCATCAGCACGGGAGTTTTGCTCCGAGCGGACCCCCTCGGCACCCTTAACTTTTGCTGTAACCATCATCATCAACAGTAACGTTAATCGACAGGAAAATTTGCGTATTCGGTGCCAAGGGGACGACCGTCTGCCTCCCTGCATGTTAGGTTAGCCAGGGTTTAACGTTCTACGCATCTTTTCAATAATTTACATGGCTTAGGCCGCTGTTGCAGTGTTGGTCACCGGCAGACCATAAGTGCCGGGTCCGCCTCAACTTGTAACACATTAGTGTAAATGCATATGTATGAAAGCAGTAAGTAAACGTCTTAAATCACAATGAGCGTTTCATTTACTTTACCCCTCACTGTATTTCGGGCGCTGCACCCTAATGCAGCAAAGTGTAAGTAAGGTTTGCGAGGTCGCCTACAACCTCGCCAGTGTAATAAGTGACACCACTAGGTACGTGCAATTATTGGTAAGTTCAACATCTGCAGGCACTCTGGATCGACAAAGGACTCCAGGGACCCAAGGGCCGTCGACCGCACGACCCTCGCTAACTCGTGCTCACTGAGTTATGGTGCTAGGCAGTTTCACCAGTTTTCGCCTTAACCTGGGTAAGCCAGGTAAGCTGGGGGACCCACATCAGCATCCCTGGAACCCCTGCACGTCAACTTCATCCAAACCAGCTTCTGAGTTTGGTCTCCCTTGCACCTTCGTGCAGTTTGTCCCAGCATCTCTGGAGATGAGTTCACCACTGCACCCTCGTGCAACCATCGAAGCAAGAGGCATGTCAGGCGGACTGCCGAAGCCAACCAATCTCCATATAGGCTCTATCAAGGACATGAGAGTTCATGGGCGTAGGAACCATGGTGTAGTAGGGGTTTGCACCAACACTGTAATTACAAGCAAGCACCATATATCCCTGGTCAGTTTACATTTTTACTGCTAGTTCAATATTGAACATATTTTAAGGTATACAAGCATTTGGTATGAGGCGAGGATCACAAGACAGTGCATACTATGAGAAGTACACTACTATGGAAAACTTTTCTGCCTGTCAACACGATCACAAGAATGGGCGAAACTCACACAGCGNTATGAGAAGTACACTACTATGGAAAACTTTTCTGCCTGTCAACACGATCACAAGAATGGGCGAAACTCACACAGCGCACGGAGTATAGTTTTTTTTTTTTTGTAAATTGATAGCATTGTCTCTCAAGTTTGATTACTCAAGAATGATGTAATATTTTACAAAATATCTACATTGAGTTTAAATATAAAATCGTTTTTATTTAAAGTGGTTAACATCCCAAAGGGTTACTCTGTGTTTTTCATTTTGACAATATTTTAAAAACAAATTTATAAAATGTAACTCAATTGTAGTGGAGTGTTTTCAAAAGTTTATTATCTCGGANTATGAGAAGTACACTACTATGGAAAACTTTTCTGCCTGTCAACACGATCACAAGAATGGGCGAAACTCACACAGCGTACGGAGTATAGTTTTTTTTTTTTTTGTAAATTGATAGCATTGTCTCTCAAGTTTGATTACTCAAGAATGATGTAATATTTGACAAAATATCTACATTGAGTTTAAATATAAAATCGTTTTTATTTAAAGTGGTTAACATCCCAAAGAGTTACTCTGTGTTTTTCATTTTTACAATATTTTAAAAACAAATTTATAAAATGTAACTCAATTGTAGTGGAGTGTTTTCAAAAGTTTATTATCTCGGATTAGTAGCAAATAATGGTTAATTACTTTTAAGGCTTATTGTAGATGTAATAAAAGTGCCAGCTGCCTAAAATTATTAATCTTTGGGAATCAATAAAATTATATTCTCTGTCATAACAATTTTGAAAATCTGAAATAAAAGCTTTATTATGAAGGCTTTTCCTTCACACACTAATAAATAATAATGTCGTGTGGGGAGTGCACCCAGGGCAAGGCGACACCCTCCGAGTGACTGTCTTTCCTGGGTGTGGTCGTAAAAGCAGAGCAGGGTACATTAAAAAAATCATTTTTTAAAGATGTCCTCCTACTAGAAAAAATGTGTTTGTATGTCCTTGCCTAATTTCCATTTGAAGTTGATTCTCAGTGCAACCGTAAAGCTTTCAATGTCCTGCATTTTAAAAATTGTTATTTTTAGTTGATTAAACAAATAACACTGCACAAAAATATCACATCTTTTGATAAATCAGCAGTATTGTAATATATGTATTAACAGTATCATGTCTTTATTTTTTATAAAAAAAATTTTTGTTGTAGCAACGAAATTTCCTATGTTGTCATTTCTCATTACACTTTTTATTTGATAGGTAATTCTTTTCATTTGAATAAATAATTACATTACTGAAATTAATTGTGATAACATCATTGAAAGCATATTTTAGACATTACAAGTACAGTATTAGTTTTAGTGATGTCAGTAGTTTTGAAAACAGCGATATTTGCAATGTTGATATCTTTCAAATTTTCAGACAATATTTCTCAAATTGATGTTACAATGTATCCAGTTATGATGCTAGCCAGATTTTTATGGTGATATTTGAGATAATGAGAGTACTCATGATGCTGATACAGATACTTGTGATNAAAATTATTAATCTTTGGGAATCAATAAAATTATATTCTCTGTCATAACAATTTTGAAAATCTGAAATAAAAGCTTGATTATGAAGACTTTCCTTCACACACTAATAAATAATAATGTCGTGTGGGGAGTGCACCCAGGGCAAGGCGACACCCTCCGAGTGACTGTCTTTCCTGGGTGTGGTCGTAAAAGCAGAGCAGGGTACATTTAAAAAATCATTTTTTAAAGATGTCCTCCTACTAGAAAAAATGCGTTTGTATGTCCTTGCCTAATTTCCATTTGAAGTTGATGTTCAGTGCAACCGTAAAGCTTTCAATGTCCTGCATTTTAAAAATTGTTATTTTTAGTTGATTAAACAAATAACACTGCACAAAAATATCACATCTTTTGATAAATCAGCAGTATTGTAATATATGTATTAACAGTATCATGTCTTTATTTTTTATAAAAAAAATTTTTGTTGTAGCAACGAAATTTCCTATGTTGTCATTTCTCATTACACTTTTTATTTGATAGGTAATTCTTTTCATTTGAATAAATAATTACATTACTGAAATTAATTGTGATAACATCATTGAAAGCATATTTTAGACATTACAAGTACAGTATTAGTTTTAGTGATGTCAGTAGTTTTGAAAACAGCGATATTTGCAATGTTGATATCTTTTAAATTTTCAGACAATATTTCTCAAATTGATGTTACAATGTATCCAGTTCTGATGCTAGCCAGATTTTTATGGTGATATTTGAGATAATGAGAGTACTCATGATGCTGATACAGATACTTGTGATNATGATGCTAGCCAGATTTTTATGGTGATATTTGAGATAATGAGAGTACTCATGATGCTGATACAGATACTTGTGATGTACAGCCATCAATTTTTAATATTTATGGAAGCCATATCTTTACCTAGTGATCAAAAATCTGCAATTTCAATTCAGTCTAAAAAAAAATTTTTTTTGTTATCACACAATAAAAAGAACTAATTTATTACAACCTTTTAAAATCTTTTTACTATACGTAAGAAACAATGTTCTCTGTTGCGTAAGTTCTGAAACCTTGCATCTCCTTCGCACTAAGTTTTTGGTGACTTTTTCCATGCTTCCTTCGCAAAGTACAGAATTGAAAGGTGCATGACTTTGATCACTGGTTGAGAGATATTGCATTGATATCACTCTGCTTAGAATGTCTTGAAACTACACTAAAAAGGAGGTACTGCTTAGCCTTACTCATGCTATTACTAGAAAGCATCGGAATCTCATGCCATATGCTGACTATTCACAACCCTTGGTGGTGATAAATATGGGTCTATATTTACTTCAGTTTGTAACAACGAGGGGTGTCAGCAAGGGGTACGTTTATCCCTCCACAGTCACACGAAGGGACACCAAAGACTTTACATTGAATAACTGTACATTGTCAAACTTTACGTATACCTAATGAACTTGGAGGGCACTAAATAATGTTGATTCAGTATTTTTTACTCTAATAGGTTTTTGTGTAGAATGTGTGGATGGGAAAAACATGAGAGTGTAAGTTCTGACATACCTAATTATTTTGACAACAAAATGTAAGGAAGGGACGCTTTATACAGCATCAGGGGGTGCCAAACTTTATACACGTGCGCATCCTTACCTAACCTTGCTGAGAAAGGTTCTGACACCCCTGGTAATGACGAATGGTAAATTGTTGGCCTCATTTTTTTTAAACATATTTTATTTATGGCTATTTACATAACCAAAAAGCAGTAATATTTCTGTGTAAATGGTATTTTGTTGAGAATTTAAACAAACAACACACATAGAGAGAGAGTGAATGATAAGATTGAAATGAATGTGGGAATGGCCACAGAAAATCTTGCCATCCATCTGGAAACAAGAAGTGGTACCTATGCTTCAGGAGCATGTTGGACATAAATTAGCGCTGATTACATTGATTGAAGTCTACAGGTTGTAGAAAGGAGTTTAGACAAACCAAGAAATAGTAATTTTTACCAACTTCGTGAGCAAATGTGTTGCTACAGTAATGCATTCCTCTAGTGTAATTATGTCTTCTGCGGTAATTAAATGCAGAAATGTGTGATTTAAGAAATAGCTCAAGAGAAATGTGTTACTTTGGGCAAATACGTTTTCACAAAGTTCACAATAGAATTGTATCTAGGATTTTCATTTCTCGGCTCTTTTATATTAGCATCCATAAAACCCTACAGACTTCAGTTGACATGTTGAGCATTCAATGGTGTTCTTCATGCTCGTAATCCATTTGCATAGCAAAGCTTTAATGCACACACTAATAGAGGAGTGACAAAATTCATTTTGTAGATTGTAAAAGTTAGAAATAATTGGTGTTAGGGTAAGGTAATAAACACTGAGTCACGTTTGTCAGTTACCAGTTCAACTAAAGAGGTCATGGGAAAAGTTATGGAAAAGTAGTGAATTTAGTTTTTTTTTTAAACTCTGCATGCATAATCTTCCGTGTATCCCTCTGAAGAAATACGCACAGCAGTCATGAGTGACTCCCTGCGAGTTTCAGGACAGTCTGTCTCTTCTAGGGGGGCCGCAGTTGTTGTAGTGGCTAGAATTCTTGCCACCAGTCGAGGCAAACCGATTTCAATTCCCAGCAAGATCACTCCCAGATTTTCGTGTGAAGAAATAATGCCAGACAATGTTGCTTTTTTCTACGTGTTCTATTGACTACTAGGTTCTTCTATAGTTCTTAGTTGTTTGTTGTTCATTACCTAGGATTTGTCTGCTTTTCNGTGTTCTATTGACTACTAGGTTCTTCTATAGTTCTTAGTTGTTTGTTGTTCATTACCTAGGATTTGTCTGCTTTTCAGTTTCTTTGTTTTGTTTTTATGCTTATTTTCTGCAATGGATACAGTCCTTTAACTGCTCACAGAAATGCTGTGACACCATTGCCATTAAACTTTAAAGGTGTTGGTCTTGGGAAGACGAGGTTTGTGTTTCTTCAGATAGTCGCTCTGGGACTTTCCTGACGGTGCGGTGTTGGTGGTCTTGCAGATCTGTCGGAATTCTTCCTGTCCGGGAGCTCGCACACGAGCCGGAAAGGCACGCTCTACAACATGGTGGTCCTAGACGACGAGTCGTGCGTGCTGCGGTGCTGCAACTGCGGCAAACTGTACACCAGCAAGCGCTCGTACCGGCGGCACGTCAACCAGGAGTGCGGCAAGACGCCCGGCTTCTCCTGCCGGCTCTGCGGCTCCCGCATGAAGCAGAAGTCCAACCTGAAGGTGCACCTCGTCCACCGCCACAATATCGACGAACACTGTTACAAAGACTTCATCGAAACCACTTGAGTGCAAGATGTTGCATCTGGTGTGCCACTTTTGTCTTAATTATTATTCTTAATATACATTATTATTTCACTGTGATTTACATACCTGAGATTGGTGCTTTATATATATNGTCTTAATTATTATTCTTAATATACATTATTATTTCACTGTGATTTACATACCTGAGATTGGTGCTTTATATATATCATTATGGTTTTGTTTTATAAAATATAATTCTGTGATTCAAATGTGTATTAACGTAGAGTCTGTAAGTCATTACAACTGCACAAGTCCTGCTCTTGGTGTTTGAGATTTTTGTAAATTCCATGTCAANACGTAGAGTCTGTAAGTCATTACAACTGCACAAGTCCTGCTCTTGGTGTTTGAGATTTTTGTAAATTCCATGTCAAATGTAAGATCTTTGTTTTTAATTTTATGCTTTCAGTTGAATAACCTTTGTCCACAGTAAATTTCCCACCGTAAGTAAAATATAACCATCTTAAGAAATGCAGAATTATTTGTGGAAATAGCAGTGAAGTATTCTAAGTGGATATAATGGAAGATATTAATCAAATCAGATTGTTTTACTTTGCTTTTTCTGTGAGTCTCTGTTATGACTGTAATTTTTTGGTGATNAAGATATTAATCAAATCAGATTGTTTTACTTTGCTTTTTCTGTGAGTCTCTGTTATGACTGTAATTTTTTGGTGATATTTGTTAAACTTATATGGTTATGAAAAACACTAAAGGATTAAAAAAAGGAGTTTTTTTTGTTAATTGAAATGCTGNATTTGTTAAACTTATATGGTTATGAAAAACACTAAAGGATTAAAAAAAGGAGTTTTTTTTGTTAATTGAAATGCTGCTAAGAAATAAATGGAAATAAGAAATATTTTGTAGTTTTGACAATAAATTTTTGTTAGTGTAAAAAAATGTATTTTCCCAAGTCTGTATTTTAATTTTTTTACATTTCTGGAAGCAAAATAAGTGTTGGTTTATTGTTGTAATGTCTGTTTTCATAAAATAAAATATTGTGGCGTGTCCTTCAGTGAATGTGTGTGTGTCGAAATAAATTTTTGCAATATTACACGAACCTGCAGTCAGCAGCTTTATAGTAACTTAGTTATTAAGGAAAAGTAACCAGATAGTTGGTTTGCTTTTTACAATGGTTCTCAGGCAGAAACTACATTGGGCAATTTATGCTATTTATTGAAATGTTCACCGTGCAATAAGTCAACAACCTTTACTCACTGCCAAAAGATCTTAACGTTCGACACCACTCCTCCCACCGNTGTTCACCGTGCAATAAGTCAACAACCTTTACTCACTGCCAAAAGATCTTAACGTTCGACACCACTCCTCCCACCGCAGTACTGAGTTCTCCCATCACCCAGGTTATGCCAGCGACACACAACGTGAACGGAAAAAAATAAGGTCCAGCCCCCTCTCACCGTTAGCTTTTCACTTCCCGCTGATAAAGAGCATGGTCCCTACCCATATTTTCCTGTAACATTTCTTTTAATGCATATGTTGAACATTGTTCTGTCGAAAGGGTTTTTACAGTNCCCTACCCATATTTTCCTGTAACATTTCTTTTAATGCATATGTTGAACATTGTTCTGTCGAAAGGGTTTTTACAGTACCTGTGCTGGTTTTTCCCTATCTCTTCTTAGTTGTAGGCCTAGCCGTAGGTAGACTGGGGGAGCCAATCGCAGTCATGGCTGCCCGGTACTCTCTGCCACGATGCATGTCTCCTTGTATGATTGGCCTTCCCCTGCAAGCATATGGGCTCAGCCTCAGACGTACGTAGGTCCTGTTCCCACCTCCGATGGACACATTTCACTCATATCAGGGTGGGGTAGGAAAATATGTTATCACCTATGTTGCTTAATAATACACAGTAACCATCTGTGTATTAAAACAGGTATAACTATTTATAAAAACAGAAGTGAACTCGCTCATTCTTTGTGTAGTAGTGATGTTTCCCTGTATTTTACTCTTCTATTAAGCAGAAGTCCTGTAATTATCCGGGATAACCTTGAAAGTAAGACGACTGCCACATTTTTGCATGGGTCTGCAGGGAAAAATTATCCCTCTATAAATTATTTGTCACGTAATTCAGTAGCATTGCATTATCTTGGCTCTTAAATAAATTTTTCAAGTTAGCAAACTCTTTACAATCAATCATACTTTGTACCCATTAAATTGAAAGGACATCACACTTTGTCTAACCCTACATTTTTTTCTGGTTATCAAGCAAAATCTGCTCATATTTTTAAGATGCTGTTGAGTGGCTTGTATTGTAATGAAACTCGTATCTAGTCGACAAATTGTGACCATGACGTGTTACTACTCAAGCAAAAACATTGACCTGAAAATTTTTTAGTAGTATGTCAAAATAAGACAACCCTCAATTTTGTGTAAGTAAAAAACTGGAATAGAGCATTATTTTATTTCCAGCTAAATGTGGTAGTTGGTGGTTAACTGCGGTGATNAATGTGGTAGTTGGTGGTTAACTGCGGTGATGACAGATGGAGATGCTGACAGTATGTGTAAAGTAGTTGCTGGAGTTGATGTTGCCGAAGTCCATTCACGGTTTCTTCCAACTTTTCTGATGCCCTGCGGATGTTCTTCTTTCAGGCTATTCCCTGCCTCATGCAAACAAAGCTTAACTAAGTATAGAAAATTACACCAGAGGGACAACGCACTGTATTTGTGCGCACCCACTTTGNGACAGCGCGCTGCATTTGTGCGCACCCACCTTAATAATATTTTGCATGAGAACTATTTCGTACTAAGTATTAGCAACATGCCTATTTTCTTTCTGTTTTTATTCCTATAGGCCCCTAAATGAAAAATTTTAGTTTATAGATAAATATAAGTAAAAGTTGAATTATACTAAAAATGAGATGAGTATATATAAAACACTTGTGATACACGACATGTTTAGGAAACAATCAAAAATGTCATAGATGGGGTGATTTTTCAAATGTTTGATAGGAAAAGTGTCACCGCGAGTAGACTATAGATACATGTATAACTGAGTTTGTGTCGGCAGAGAGCAGAACCGTGTGTTGGCTTCTCACCGCCAGGGTTGCTAGTTCACGTGTTAAGCCGGGTACAAGTTTGCTTNATACACGACATGTTTAGGAAACAATCAAAAATGTCATAGATGGGGTGATTTTTCAAATGTTTGATAGGAAAAGTGTTACCGCGAGTAGACTATAGATACATGTATAACTGAGTTTGTGTCGGCGGAGAGCAGAACCGTGTGTTGGCTTCTCACCGCCAGGGTTGCTAGTTCACGTGTTAAGCCGGGTACAAGTTTGCTTGCTTTATTATCTTTCCTGTAAAGCATTTTCTTATTTGTGTACCGAGTCACAGTAAAAATCACACTGTTGGTATCATGTTTTACCCTCTTCTTAGTTTAGTTTGCAGTGAATAGGAATCTTTGGATGCACCCGGATGTATAAGAGTAATTTTGTATTCTCACTTTGGTCATCTGATTACGTCAGAATGTTGCAGAAACAAGCTTCCAAGCTGATTTCATACGTGTGTGTGTATACGTACTTCACAGAGTGATGCGAGGAGCAGGATTACACCTTTACGGAAGCTCTACACTTACTAATATTTTACAGACACATCACATATTAACAAAATATTATGTTTTACAACTGTGTTTTCCTTTATTTAAAAAATATTCTGAGCCAAGCTACTTTTGTATAGGGAACCCTGTATTAACTGAAATACAATTTGTTGCATAAAAAGCAGTTGTTACATTTATCAGAAGCTAGTACTCTTTGCTTCTTCGTGCCCTGATCAGCAGTGATGGCCGCTGTTGATGTGGTCAAACCTAAATGGTTTAGTAGCAGCATTGTAACATCATTCTTGCTTTTTAAAAGTTGTGATGAATGGTAGTTTCAGTTTATTGATGAGAACTGTAACGACTGTTCCAAATACCACAACAGCTCACATTGTGGAACAACGCTGATGCTACTCCTCACCAAGTTGTATTTTGAGGATACGAAATAATCATCAGAAATTGACAGCATCAGTCTGTATGTTCTTACAGGAGGACATAAATGGTAAGAATGTTGCTTCAGAAGTTATGCAGTATTCATTGCTGCAGTTGGTATGCCACTGGGTAGGTTTTAGGTACATGGCGTCCACATACCTGAACAAGCAAAGCAAGGCCACTCCGTCTCCACGCAACCTGTTACTCGGTACTCCTTTTATGGTGTTTCCCAATTAGCACTTCTTGGCAAGCATTTTTTTATTTACCGAGCGAGGTTGCGCAGTGGCAACACACCGGACTAGCATTCAGTANTAGTTTGCAGTGAATAGGAATCTTTGGATGCACCCGGATGTATAAGAGTAATTTTGTATTCTCACTTTGGTCATCTAATTATGTCAGAATGTTGCAGAAACAAGCTTCCAAGCTGATTTCATACGTGTGTGTGTATACGTACTTCACAGAGTGATGCGAGGAGCAGGATTACACCTTTACGGAAGCTCTACACGTACTAATATTTTACAGACACATCACATATTAACCAAATATTATGTTTTACAACTGTGTTTTCCTTTATTTAAAAAATATTCTGAGCCAAGCTACTTTTGTATAGGGAACNAAAATATTATGTTTTACAACTGTGTTTTCCTTTATTTAAAAAATATTCTGAGCCAAGCTACTTTTGTATAGGGAACCCTGTATTAACTGAAATACAATTTGTTGCATAAAAAGCAGTTGTTACATTTATCAGAAGCTAGTACTCTTTGCTTCTTCGTGCCCTGATCAGCAGTGATGGCCGCTGTTGATGTGGTCAAACCTAAATGGTTTAGTAGCAGCATTGTAACATCATTCTTGCTTTTTAAAAGTTGTGATGAATGGTAGTTTCAGTTTATTGATGAGAACTGTAANGCAGCATTGTAACATCATTCTTGCTTTTTAAAAGTTGTGATGAATGGTAGTTTCAGTTTATTGATGAGAACTGTAATGACTGTTCCAAATACCACAACAGCTCACATTGTGGAACAACACTGATGCTACTCCTCACCAAGTTGTATTTTGAGGATACGAAATAATCATCAGAAATTGACAGCATCAGTCTGAATGTTCTTACAGTAGGACATAAATGGTAAGAATGTTGCTTCAGAAGTTATGCAGTATTCATTGCTGCAGTTGGTACGCCACTGGGTAGGTTTTAGGTACATGGCGTCCACATACCTGAACAAGCAAAGCAAGGCCACTCCGTCTCCACGCAACCTGTTACTCGGTACTCCTTTTATGGTGTTTTTCGATTGNCACTGGGTAGGTTTTAGGTACATGGCGTCCACATACCTGAACAAGCAAAGCAAGGCCACTCCGTCTCCACGCAACCTGTTACTCGGTACTCCTTTTATGGTGTTTCCCAATTAGCACTTCTTGGCAAGCATTTTTTTATTTACCGAGCGAGGTTGCGCAGTGGCAACACACCGGACTAGCATTCAGTAGGACTCTGGTTTGATTCTCGGTCCAGCCATCCTGATTCCAGTTTTCCGTGCTTTTCCAAAATCACTCCAGGTGAATGCTGGGATGTTTCCTTACTACCAGTCACTATCAATTCCATCCCCATCCCTCCTCTAATGACCTCGCTGCTGATGGGACGTTAAGCCCTACCTACCTACTTATGTAGCATTCTTTCACTGGACTTGGTTGCATTCTGTACTGTACTGTGCTGTGTGCCTTTAGAGGCACACCTTAATTATAAGGTGAAGACTAGAGCGGCCATAAGAAAAGTCAGTCAGTAAACAGTACTTAGTCTGGAGCAGACTCACAAGTTATTATTTAGCTAGCGACACGTACCCCACCGGGTTTCAACTGCCTGTGGAGACACACACGTCTGCGAGACATCAGCAGTGGTCGCCCTCCACCTGCCAGGCTGGTGCATCTCAAGGGGGGGGCTAGCCGAATACATTCTCTGACGAGTACTGTTAGTGATAGATCTGTAATGCCATAATAATGCCCTGTTGACAAACTCGCATACCTAGCATGGTGTATCGAGGTGTCGTGCATATCAAGTGAACGTCAGTTCGTAATGTCTCAGGTGATTGTGGGGAGGGCGTACCGATGACAAGCAGTGGCTCTTAGTGTCGCCTTTCTCTGGAAGTTCCAGGAGACTTGAGTTGCAGGCACAGAAGTGCACTTTCTGCCATTACCCAGGGAGGTGACCCTGGTCAGACGGAACACCGGAAACGAGAAATGACTGAATCTGTGTTCTGGTGCATCATATGGCTCACCTAGTGTAATGTACGAGTCAGCGTAAAAGCATACTTGTTTAAATGTGAATCAGTTAATATGAATGTCTTGAATTTTGTATGTATACAACTGCAAAAGTATTTTTCTTCTTCATTTTTTCAGGTATTATGTATGGAATCACGTGTGAAAAAAATTATCATTATTNGCTGCAAAAGTATTTTTCTTCTTCATTTTTTCAGGTATTATGTATGGAATCACGTGTGAAAAAAATTATCATTATTAATTTCATTGACTAGTGATAATTGATGAATTTATGTAATACATTTAAGTCCAATATTGGACTGTTAATTGCAACATGTGGATTTAAATTGTAGAATGTGTTTAAGTGGATGAGAAGGCATGTTGCCTTACCTTCACCACAATATTTATAAATATGTTATCTAATCTGGATGCCGCAAACTGCACTGTCTGACACAGTCTGTGACATGTGGAGTTGTCATTTTGGAGGATGCCAATTTCACCGTCGAGCTCTAGACAGGTCTCTTGTTGGGGAAGGTGGGGACAGATCCCCAGGGGATACACTGCGATATTAACAGAGTCTCTTTTCAGGTGACGTGGTCGTGTGGCAAGGAAGCCCGTCCAGTGATGGTTTGCACCGAGCTGGTCTCCGAGTTGTTCAGAGTTCGCTGTAATCATGGAGTTTCCACAGTATTTAGCCTTTCTATGCACAAGTATGCAACCCGAAACACAAACTCAATCACACAGTGTGCTTTATAGAGAACCGCCGTGGTGTAGGCAATGAGAGGAATATAATCAGGGACACCTGATTTTCATGAGAAGAGTTCCGTCTTGGCAAGATTTCAATATCCTACTCGCACACTGTAATATCCTTTGATTATTGGCTGTGTAACTCCAGCAGACGACAGTGTGGCATTTTATTTGGCCAGTTAGGTTACTCTGGTACTGAACGTATGTGTTTCGCATGTAGGCAGCTAAGAGACATAGCAGTTAAACCATCCAATCACAAAAGTCGGTCCTGAGTTAAGGTGCTTTGATACATGTAGAACTTTGCAAGTAGTTTTTTTTTGNACCATCCAATCACAAAAGTCGGTCCTGAGTTAAGGTGCTTTGATACATGTAGAACTTTGCAAGTAGTTTTTTTTTGCGGAAATTGGTTACCCTTAGCTGTAACGTAAGGCTGCGATCACATGACAGACAATGCCCATAGTGCCATGCTAGATGTCGACATTGTTTCTGATCTCAAAGGAGAAATACTTTGCATGGTGCGTCGTGTGACTGCAGCTTTNACTTTGCATGGTGCGTCGTGTGACTGCAGCTTTGGAAAGCAAGCACCATCAGTGTGCCTCTCAGATGGTAGTTGGTGAAACAATATGTATAACCTTCAAAGCAAAAACTTATTACTTTTTATAATGAGCTGTACATTGGACTGTTATCCGTGCTACAAACTAGCATTTGTAATTTATGTCGTTTTGAAATTTTGGTACGACCATGTTCATAAAAGATGCATGTTCAAATGCTACATTTTTAATTCACATTCATTCATGTCTGTTGAAAATTTTTTTTTTTTATATTGCAATGGCTAACTCACTTTGTATTTTCCATAATAAATATGTAAGTGAACCCATTTTGCAAAAAAAAAAATTGATGGACTTCCTTGTCTTACAGTTTCCTTACCAAGTGTCTCTATGAAAATCATCTTGCTTCATTTGAAACCTACTCTAGTAATGTGGTAATTAAAATAATATTTGGCAACTCACGTCTAATACCCAGTGTGTTTTGTAGTGTTTTATAGTGATTCTATTTGTGGTTGATATTTCTGTACTTCTGAAATTAACAGTGAAACGAAAACTTGTCTGCATTTGTTTAACATCTTGCTGTTGTGACTGTTAGCCTGGCGGTGACACGGTCGGGGCAAGCAGAGACTTTCTGGCTTGTTTTTCTAACACCATTGCGTGTCGCTGGGTTGCAGCTTGGCCTCCGGAGCTCGGTCCGCGGCACGGGATGATGTTCCCCTGCGCCGGCTGCGGAAAGAGCTACAACCGCAAGAAGAGCTTGGTGCGGCACGTGTGGTTCGAATGTGACAATATGCCGCAGTTCAAGTGCCCATACTGCTCTCATTGCACCAAGCACCGCAGCGAGCTCATGCTGCATGTCAGAATGTACCACGACATCTGGGCGCCGCTCGATGTCTACCACGCTCTCATGCATCCCATCCAGAAATTACAATAATGATATGACAGANTGACATCTGGGCGCCGCTCGATGTCTACCACGCTCTCATGCATCCCATCCAGAAATTACAATGATGATATGACAGAAGTGACTTATTAATTATTTTCTCTTGTGGTTTTGCAATGACTGGGGTCACTATTAGTCAGATATGTGTTGATTCTCTCATATATATAGACACACACACGTGTTAGTATAGTAGAATATTTCTTTAAGGAATTTTATAGATTGTTTTGTAGCATAGTTAAACATTTTTTTAAATATTGTCTTTTTTTATAGTATAGATTTTTCCTGGCTTTGTAATATTTTGTAGTCAGCATAATCAATGGACAAAGCCCAGTTAATTTTATTGTAGCACAATAGAGGAATAAACTTTGTACTAAAATGTTATGAAATGTTTTTGTTTATTCAAATGTTTTATATGCTTGCAACTACTTATCCAATATTGGCGTAGGTCAGTTCTGTTTTGTAAAAACGTAAATTTTGTAAACATTTTCTATCCTGAAAACTATTTCCACACGTTGCAAATGAGGATCACGAGTGACACCTGCTGTCAAGTGGCCATTTGATGACTGGAACTACGAATATGCATCACCAGAGAATGGTGTTGGCTGGCTCTCTCATATTATTGTTACGTTTATATGTGATCAACATATAAGCCATTAATGAAGAAAGGTGTTTAGTGTGGACTTTTTTTTTTCTAAGGTAACAGTTACATAAAGAATTAATTGTTCATTAGAAATGTTTTCTTTTTCTCTTTGTATGGAATTTCGTTACTCAGATGAGGCCGTGCGATGACACTCAATTTACTTCATCTGGTGTGAATTTCTTAGGTGCAAAGTAATGCTCTCCGGTTTGTTTTCTATGTGGTAATTAAAAGGTCTCCAAGCTTAATTTAAGTTTCAAATAACATTTTGAAAGTGACATACACAAGCGCACGCACTCACTTTGTGGTACTTGCAGATAGATTACATGTACGTAAACAGTGGGGTGAAACACTTATTTTGTGCGCATGAGTGTAATTCCAACATTTTGTCAGCTGTACCAGCTTGCTCCAGGGGACAAGCGATGGCTGTCTGCACTGGCACATAATGTTCATGTTGTATGAAATTAATAAAAAAAACCCATGAACTCTTGTTTAAAATTACTTATTAATCTGACATGTATCAGCTGTTATTGTACTTGGAGAGGACCCTCATTCTGTGATTTTTAGTCCAATATTTTTTACAAAAAGTAACAGCAATGGTATCAGTATNTAATTTTTAGTTCAATATTTTTTACAAAAAGTAACAGCAATGGTATCAGTATAAAGTATGGACATCCGTCCCGTGACAAACAAGAAAAAAATTTCTTATTCTTCTTCTTCATGCGTTAAGCCAGTATTTCCCAAAGTATGGGTCGCGACCCACTGGTGGGTCGCAGACTAAAATTTGGTGGGGCCCGAAAAATATAATTTCATACATAAACATATGCATGAGTTATAAGTGTTATACTTTAGAACCTACACACATGCAATGCAACCGTCAATCAGACATGAAATACTACGCAGAGTATGCAGTGAATACGACCCCTGCCGCTGCCACTCGCGGCCAAAATGATTTTTAAACTAAAGTAGTAATATAACACATTGTGAAATTCTGTTTGATTAGGTATCTTTTTCATTAAAATTGTTCTTTAATACTTCAACTTTTTAAACTACTTTATTAATCCTACTACCTTTCACTTCCTTACTCTACGAAAGAAATACAATGTGAACATGATGGAACAACGAAACGATACGTTCCTCGCATAAAGCATTAAAGTGGGTCCAGAACTTTGGCATTTTTTTTTAATCGGTCGTGGTTCATAGAGCTTTGGGAATCGCTGCGTTAAGCCTTTATGGCTTGTTGCCGTCTCCCGGTTTGTCTCGATGTAACCTCCTTTTCTTCGCTTGTCCGGTATTCCTTTTTCCTCTTGGTTTATAATATATTATTTGCTTGAAAACTTGAAAAAAACTATATTTTATGTATTACCTTCAGACAACTAGATTTCATGTGTGAATAACAGGTAAGCTGCATATTACATTCGTGGTTACTTCCAACTTATCTGAAGGCCTGCCACAGTTCTGCCTTCATGCTAGTCCTCTACCTCATGCAAGCAAAGTGTAACTGAGTCTAGAGAATTACACCAAAGGGATGATGTACCACATTCGTGCACACTCAGTTTATTAATATTTGGCATGAGAACTATTTATAACTATGAATTACCAACACACCTATTTTCTCTCAGTTTTTATTCACATTAATTATAAATTAAATATAATTATTTATAGATAAAAAAAGTGTAAAAGTTTAATCTAACTGAAAGTGAGATACTTTTATGGTGACACGAGTGTAAAATGCTTGTGATACATGGCATATTGAGGCAACAACCAAACACGTCGTGCATGGGGTGATTTTACTAAGGTTTCATTTAAAAAGTGTGAAGATGCTACTAATAGATTTGCAGTGGCGAGTAGAGGCGTCTTTGTTGTTGCTCTTACGTGGCCCCTCAATGGGACCACGAGTCCTTGTGTGGCTAACGTGCCAGACCTCCTTCAAGGCAATTAGGGTGAGAGTCCTTCTCTCCTGTGGGAAATGTGACCGATGTTGCAGTTCTACCCTTCCCCCTCACACTCCATTGCTGCTCCAACGTCACCTGTGGACACTAAAGGCGTTGNTCACTGTGCCCCTGTGGACACTAAAGGCGTTGTCGATGAGCGCCCACCACGTCAGTGGTGAATCCAGGGTGGGCTACGAGGACTTCTGCTCCTCCCTTGGAGCTTGATTTTACTCAGATTATCCTCGAAAGTAAGTGCATTGGTAGTAATTTTTTATTGTAACGCACAGTTGGTAAAGTAACAGGAAATTTTAAAAAGTATTTCATTATCCCACCCACTAGGTATTCCTGGATCTTGGAGTCGTGCTGGCCTAGTTATGCTTCATTACATTAGTTAACTAAGTGTTGTGTCCCCACTTTGGGCGCCACGAAAACTCGTGAATGTGACGTCTGTGATTGACAGGTACATCATGGTTGGGCTNAACTATTTATAACTATGAATTACCAACACACCTATTTTCTCTCAGTTTTTATTCACATTAATTATAAATGAAATATCATTAATTACAGATAAAACATATGTAAAAGTTTAATCTAACTGAAAGTGAGATACTTTTATGGTGACACGAGTGTAAAATGCTTGTGATGCATGGCATATTGAGGCAACAACCAAACACGTCGTGCATGGGGTGATTTTACTAAGGTTTCATTTAAAAAGTGTGAAGATGCTACTAATAGATTTGCAGTGGCGAGTAGAGGCGTCTTTGTTGTTGCTCTTACGTGGCCCCTCAATGGGACCACGAGTCCTTGTGTGGCTAACGTGCCAGACCTCCTTCAAGGCAATTAGGGTGAGAGTCCTTCTCTCCTGTGGGAAATGTGACCGATGTTGCAGTTCTACCCTTCCCCCTCACACTCCATTGCTGCTCCAACGTCACCTGTGGACACTAAAGGCGTTGTCGATGAGCGCCCACCACATCAGTGGTGAATCCAGGGTGGGCTAAGAGGACTTCTGCTCCTCCCTGGGAGCTTGATTTTACTCAGATTATCCTCGAAAGTAAGTGCATTGGTAGTAATTTTTTATTGTAACGCACAGTTGGTAAAGTAACAGGAAATTTTAAAAAGTATTTCATTATCCCACCCACTAGGTATTCCTGGATCTTGGAGTTGTGCTGGCCTAGTTATGCTTCATTACATTAGTTAACTAAGTGCTGTGTCCCCACTTTGGGCGCCACGAAAACTCGTGAATGTGACGTCTGTGATTGACAGGTACATCACGGTTGGGCTAGTTTTAGGTTTGTCAGTCAGAGATACGGCTGGCGGTCAAGATTGACTTATGGTTTTTTCACTGGAGCCCGGCCGGTATAGAACCTGGGTACGTANTAGTTTTAGGTTTGTCAGTCAGAGATACGGCTGGCGGTCAAGATTGACTTATGGTTTTTTCACTGGAGCCCGGCCGGTATAGAACCTGGGTACGTAGTTTGGTGGCTTCGTACAAAGTCTGCAGTGTGCCGAATGACCTTACATATTACCGGCCTGCACACTGCAACGGTTTTACCTTTGATGGGCGTCGCCCGGGGTAGCTCCTGGCTCTGCTTCAGCTGGGGTTGGCTCCTGCTGGAGTTCGTGCCCAGGCTCGGGGCGTAGGTGGTGCTGCGGCGGGTGATGCAGGTAGAGGCCCGAGACCTGGTACCACTCTTACAGGTGTAAGGCATGTAGGTAGGTTCTATGGTCGGCCACGCAAGAACGGAGCAGGCAACGAATTACCCTAACTAAGTATTGAGCCAAGCCAAGGCAGAGCCAACCAGCCGTACTCAAGTACTCTAACCAGCGACAGTTCAGCGCAGTGGATGAGAGAATGCACTGGACTGACTGACTAACCANCCGTACTCAAGTACTCTAACCAGCGACAGTTCAGCGCAGTGGATGAGAGAATGCACTGGACTGACTGACTAACCACCTTGTGGTTGTGACGTAATGGTTGGGGCTCTACCGTACTGCACACCAGGTGCACAGTATGGGTGGCCGTCTAATGTGTATTGTTTTGACGTATGTGCACCGGGTTAAGGGAGCCCGCAGTCCTACACTAGGTTCGGAAAATAGGTTGGGAATGCCTCAGTCTCCTGCTCTTCCTCGGTGGGCTGACGTCTACGGAAGTTGGAGTTACAGTCACCCTTAGCAATGACAACTCGGAAGTTAATAGAAGACGTGTTTACTCCGAGAGGAATAACAGGGTGGCCCGTACCAACTCCTAATTTACCAAAAACTGTAAAGGTCGTTAANCCTACACTAGGTTCGGAAAATAGGTTGGGAATGCCTCAGTCTCCTGCTCTTCCTCGGGGGCTGACGTCTACGGAAGTTGGAGTTACAGTCACCCTTAGCAATGACAACTCGGAAGTTAATAGAAGACGTGTTTACTCCGAGAGGAATAACAGGGTGGCCCGTACCAACTCCTAATTTACCAAGAACTGTAAAGGTCGTTAACCTACGCAAACCAGGTGAAGGGGACCTGGGTCTGAACTAACAAAGTAGATGTGTCTAGGTAGCTATTATACTGGCTAACTCTAACTAACTCAATGCTTGTTGTCAAGAAGGGACTCTGGTACCACTACCAGAAGGTTAGTGGGTGCAGAAAAGGGGTATTGACTTCATCGGGGACTTCTGGTGAAGGTCCTGAAGAGCGTCTGGTAGGTCGCGAAGACGTTGGTGTTAGCAGAGAGCTCCAGCACTGGATGTGGTGGAGTGAGTTGCCAAGAATGAACTGCCATTCTGCAGCTGTACAAGGACATATATTTCACCTGCCCACAGACTCTCTGAGGTGCGGGGGTGGCAGTGTGAGCTCCTCTTCTTGTGGGCGGAGCTGCGCTCTCTGGTGCCATATCTCGATCAGTGGGAAAAGCAGTTATCTCTGTTGTGCGGGAATGCATCTTCATCTACGGCGTGAGCTTAGGTGCTTAGCAGGCGTGCTAGGCTGGCGTGTATCACACGACAAGGGTTGGCGTGACGTCTGATAATATGGCGAACTAACTTGGCTGTCTTTGTCCATGAGTGTCCCCTCGTCTAGGGGCGTGCTGGTAGACTCTGGATGCAAGTTGTTTGAAGTTCACACCCCGCCTGGGTTACGTTATTCCGTGTGCAGATGAGGCAAAGTCGTCTCTGTATTTACTTATCAAAGACTGTCACGTGGCAATAGTAACAGGTAATTCTGTAAAAGTATTTAGATGGGCTGTGCATTAAGCACTGACATTTATATGTAGTATTAAAATGTAGTGCCTACCGGTAATCATGTTATTTATGAACTTAATGTATTGTGTTTCTCCTCTCAAATAATATCTTTTCTGGGTCTCTGTATCCACCACTGTTTCACATCTCGCAGCTTGACCCGCCCCGTCTGTGTGGTTGCAGTGTTGCTCGCGGGGGACTGGCTGCAGCTCGACGAGGGCTTCCCCTGCGCCACTTGCGGTAAGAGCTACAAGCAGAAGAAGAGCCTGGTGCGGCACATGCGGCTCGAGTGCGGCAAGATGCCGCAGTTTGGATGTCCGTACTGCCAGTACCAGACCAAGCACCGCGACCACCTCATGCGCCACATGCGGACACGCCACGATGCCTGGGAGCTTCCTGACGTGTAGCCGCAGTTGGCACCGTGCTTGGTCACAATCTTACACCTCCGACGCATTCAGGGGAAATAACCCACGTTTATTCACTTTGTATTGCAAAATGCAAATCGACCAATAAACTCAATGTAAACATTTTCTAAAATGTTCATATTTTGCAGCCCTGTGTCCAAACATTTCCATACGACGGTTCTCGTTTCTTGCAGACAAATTTGACAAGCAAGGTGGGTGTCCTGAAAATGTTTACTGGTGGTCGCAAATGAGGACGGCAAGTGAAATACTGTTTCCTCTTATTTGTACCTCCAGAACCACATTTACATATGTGTGCTGTATGGCAACTCAAAGATTTGTTTGGCAAATCTGCATTTGTTTTACATTTACACATAATATAATTTTTATCTGCTTATATCATTTTATGTTAATTAATGTATTAACGTTTATTTTTTTTGTAAAATAACTGAAACAGTTTTGTTTAAAATGTTTGTTTCTTCTGCTATGAAATAAATGCTCTGTATAGTTTGTTTTTGTACAGCAATGTACGGTCATTTCCATATAATTTAAGTCTTAAACAGTATACTATAAATAAATGTGTACTTGCGATGTAAAAGGAATGATTTGTTTATTGTGGTCTGACTTATTCTAAAATGATTTTCACTTTTTTTGTGAAAATAAAACAGAAGCAAGACACCTTGTGACCATTGTCACCTCACATCATATGTGAGACTTAAGGATATGTGCATAATTTTTGATATACCTAAGCTTAAATGAATTATGTGAACTTTCAACAGCCAACCTACTGGCATAAAGCAGGGCACTGATGAGCCACAATTTCAAGTTCACACCTTCTCGCCTGAACACAGTGGAACCTGTATTCATTGTTTTTCAGGGGACTGAGACATGCAGACATTCGGTGGATGTAAAACCAGACCCGTAGATAAACCAAAAACAAAATAGAATCTTGTTAAACTTCATCTTAAACATACCGATAATCCTACTTTAGTGTGTGTTATGTTTAACTAACAGAAAGCAGTAAATGAAAATCTTTTAAACGCATTCATAATACATAAATAAGACATTAGACAAACATTTCAACTCAACTCACCAATATAAAAAACTAAAATACTATAAAACTAATCTTAAGTTCTTGTCAAGCTATTGTGTTGACACAAAAACAGGCACTCTAAAATCCACTTTTAAATTTACTTTTAAAAATTGCCTAACCTGAATGACACTGTCAGCTGTCTCACAAGGTAAAAATCTACGCTTAAGAGTTTAAAATCATTCGTTAAGTGTTCTCACTCCTTCATTTTAACTCACCAAGCCATATTGAGTCCTCCACATAATTATAATATCCACAATGTACTATTATGAGGCATTATTGGTGAAAAATCAACAAGTAAAAGAAACAGAAATAACTAACATGTAAGTGTGTAGATATCACATATGACCCCTGAAGGTTTATCAGGGGCCGGATCTGGCCTTACTTTGTTTGTTTGAGTTGTGGTGTGTGGTCGGAGGGCAGAAGGGTGGAGGGGAATGATATGTTTCTCGATGGAAGGCAGTGGGCTGTCTCCCAAACAAATGATGCTTACTGTCTAACTGTTGTGGTACAACATTTACCCTGCATGTCTACCGTAGCATTGTGAGTAGGCTAGATATTGTTCCTTTCAGAATGCTGCCAGTGTGAAATAGCAAAGAATGACAGGAAGTTAATACAGTATTCAGTTCTCTAGCCACTTATTACCTGTCCAACAGGCAGGTGAAAAATTACTTTCACAAGTCTCTGTCGATTTATACTTTTCTTGGGCAGGCGGATGGGCATTAAAAGTCTTAACGCTGTTTGAAAACATTTATACTTTTTTTTTTGTTAATGCTTCATTATCAAACAATTGAAGCATACAATCTTCAATGATAGGACTAAACATTTTGTTTGATCAATATAATAAAAAATATTGTTTGAAGATTGATGAAATCTCACATTTTTCATATTATTTTATAGGAATTTTTTTGGGACTGTGAAACATTTTCTGTAGGTACAGACTTTCAATTCTTGCGTGTTTGATGTATAAAGTTCTGACTGTAGCGTGTGTGCAATGTAAAGCAAGATTGAAGCAAACACTTGCAGATTATTTCTCACGTGTTTGCGTGGTAGGTGGTGTCTGTTGAGTAATTGTTTACATTGATCAGTGGAGACAGTGGAAGTCAACTACAGTTTTGTAAGAAATGTCACTCGTCTATATTTTCAGACTTGGATAATTGGCAATACTCGTGAGAAGATACTTCCATAATTCTCTTGTTTGTAACATCATGGACATGGAGTCTCTGGCCTTTCGGACTTTGCTAAAGCTATTCATTCACTTACTCAAGACACGAACTTGCGACCAATTACAGCTGACCTGTTCGTATCTACACATTCTTTTACCTTAGACTACACGGTTTTTGCAAAATGACATACCAAAGTCAAAATTTTACTGTTTTTGTAATGTACAAATAAAATAAACCAAACGATTTGCATAATATTTAACAAGGGCACCTGAAAGATCTTGTCTTAATTCATTTTAATATATGCTTAGCAAAAGTTATCTTACAAAAATTCAGGGGCAGCCACAAATCAAATATATGCAAGCATTTCCACACTTTCAGCAATTTTTTTTAAATTGCAAAAACATGTCCTTGTACGATTTTATAGACTTCTTGATGTTGTTTTGGGCATTTTATTTCAGTGTGAATTATCTAATTTCCATACTAAGTTAATTTTCATTAATTTAAAAGTTCTAAAGTAATAAAATTGTGATTTTGACATGTATTTGTGTAAACTATTCACTCAAAAAAATTGTTTTTACAAGAAAAAAAAATTGTTGATAATGTTTAAAAGTTGAATGAACAGTTTTTGGTACAAATATAAAATAACAAATCTTTTCTTTGCCAACACCCTTAAAGTGGCTACTCTAACAAATGAAATTGTGTTGCATCGACTTGAACTCTGTCATTTGCCTACTTTTCCTTTGTTGCTAATGTGTGACCAATTCTAGTGGAAACATTTATTGTTCTAATAACCTTGTTACTAACTATTATTTATTTAGAAAATTTAATGCTAACATGGAAATACACTGCCGGACATTAAAAATAGCGTGCACAGGATGCATTAGATTGTGCTGAAATTTTATGGAGGTAGTACTACTGACAAGTAAATGTCTTCACATATCCACTGCTCCCAACAGCATTGGACAGTATGGTCCGAATGATCCACATGGTGGGCTATACTGCGATATGACCACATTGCGGTTTTCAACATGATCTCGAGTCCTCTCTTAAAGTCAGACATGTGTGTGAAGCAACATCTTTGGTTTCTTCCTAGCATTCTTCTTCACTCTGTATGCTTGCTTGGTATTGGCTGGTGTTTCTTGTGTTAATACAGCATCAACTACACACCAGTGTCTACGACAGCTGTTCGTTGCTTCCAGCACCACCGCCAGGGGTGTGGTCAAATGCAAACTCACTGGCATGGGATCATGTGCACACCAGCCTCTATTCTTGCTTTTTCTCGTATGTAGTTTCGTGGTTGTCACATGGTTTATTCGGTGTGCGCTGTTTTCATTGCCAGGTAGTGTATTATCATAAAAATAAAGAAAACATTTTACAGAAGCTAACTAAAATACTACAGAACCAACACAGAAGTACTATGACACCACTATGCTAAACTATCAGTGTAGGAAATGTGGTGAGTATAAATTAAACTATTATTCCATGTGAACTTGTCCTCATATAATGTTAATTTTTGTTTTGACTTTGGTGGGCATTGTTTTAGTTAAAAACTAAAAGTAAAAATTACGCATAATGAAACATGGGGCTTATGTTGTGCAAGAATTAAGAATTCATGAATTTCATTTCAAGTGCATATGTTACGTTTTGTAATACCTATGGTTCCTTAATTTTTTTTTTTTTTTTTCTTTTTTTTGCTACCAATTATGGTGTCTAGAAGGCTGCACTATAAATATGAATAGAGACTGAAGTAGGCCTTCTGTTCTGAAAACTTTTCATAATCCTTTGAAGCTTGATTTAAAATTTAAAACACACTCATTTGCAGAATAATTGATTACTTTAAAGGTGCCACCGCAGGGACACGTAAGTGGGTACAGATACACGACATGGTAGGATGTATACAGAAAACATCAAAATATTATACCATATACCATACCAAGCACTTATTGCAGGGGATCAACACTTGCAGGCTGCACTTAGTATGGTGTTGGATCACCATAGCACGTAGACAGGTGGCGATACAGTCGGGCATGGAGGCATACAGACATCGGATGTTCTCCGGAGGAACATCCCATAACTGACCCCCCAAATCATCCGTAGTTTCTGTTGGTCAAAGTTGTCGTCTCAAACATACTCTAAACATACTCTATGGGTGAGAGGTCTGGGGAACTTGCTGGCCAAGGAAGCTTGTTGATGTCATGAAGCAGGCCAGAGATACCCATGCTGTGTGAGTCCGGGCATTATCCTGCTAGTAATGGGGTTGTCAAGCTGCACCAAGAAAAGGGAGTGCGCATGGTCGCAGAATTTCCTAGACGTATCACCATACCGTCAGGGTTCCTTTGACCACCACCAGCGGGGTGCAGTAATCGTAGGAAATGGCACCCCTTATCACGATACCTCTCGTTGGGGTGGTGTGCCACTCTACAATAAAGCAAGGATCACGGCTCTGGCCAGGACGTCTCTAGAATTTAATTTGGCAGTCATCTGTATCCAGACGGAACCATGATTTGTCGCTGAACACCAGTCTATAAGCTGCCATACTGCCTGTCGTTGGCAGGTCACATATGCTTGACGATGCCCCGGTCATAACCGTGGATGTTGTAAAGGGTGCCGTGACGACATATCCCACTTTGCTAGCTGCCTTGATATAGTACTGGTGGACACAGGTGTATCCCCAGCTTGCATGACATGTCCCTGGATGCTGTGAGGCGATACCTATGAAGTGCTTACATCCTGTCGCACGATGAAACTATCCTCCCTGCTGGTAGTCCGCTGGGGTCGACCTGAGCTTTATCGACGGGCGTGTGTACCCTACTATTCTTACTGCGTCTAACACCGACTCGCAGTGTAGGCAGAACAGTTCAAGTAGCGAGCGATGCACCAAAACGTTCAACCTACCTATCAGAGGCAGACGATGTGGCCTCTCTCATACTCGCACAGGTGGGCAAAGGCTTGTCGAATGCACCTCCGGGCATGCTGTGTGTTCAGTGAACTTGGGTCTGTGGCTCACACCACTCGCACTGCCACTGAGGTCTTATCAGTGTCTTGCAGCTATGAATGACATGTCTGCCCCGTAGTGACACATCTGGACTAGCAAACTGCATTAAACGCAAATGGGACACAAGTTGGACTAAGACAACACTGTGTAGCAATCTTTGTTGTACTATCACAATTGCTTCATGGTGGTCAATTTTTTTTGCAAATGGATGTACATTTATTTGAGCACAAAAATGTGTCGTGTTGTTTTTTATGTGGCACTTTTTAGTGTGGCTTTTATGTATATCCTGTAAGAAATCAGTCAGTTCTTAGACTTCAGTGATATTACTGATTATATTTTGACTTTAAAATAAATCAAATGATTTGAAATTTTTTGTAAGTTATGTTTTATGCCTCAGTGTTGTTGTATATATGCTATTTTTGTACAGAATATTTTTAACTACACATGCCATTTATAACAAATAGGTCCAATTATTATTTAATAACATTACAACTTGTGACTTTTACAGTGCTTGAAAAGCAAACCATTTAAACATGGCAATTCTTTGATAGTATGACGCTACAGGAGAACCATGTTGTAACATTCTTGCATATTACACTATTATATTTGGTCCCACAATTTTTCCATAAGTCATAAATAATCCTTTCATAACCTGCCATTAAAATGTTCAGTATATTGTGTGTGTTTGTGTATAATTTTTTGACCAAGTTCTGTAATATTAGAATCTCATGTGTGATGCATAATTTACCGGAAATAAATGTGCATTGTGTTACTACAGTTATATCCAGCAAATTTATACCAACCGTTTAGAATAATTTAAACCAAATAAAATATAAACAGATGTTGAAGAATACACTGACACTGTGTTCATTAATATTCAGTTTATTTTGAAGAAGTCTGAGATACAGGATATATAATGTCCCGTCCAATGGCCGTAAGGGATAATTCTTTCAGCCCCAGGATACGGGAAATTCCGTANCATATTACACTATTATATTTGGTCCCACAATTTTTCCATAAGTCATAAATAATCCTTTCATAACCTGCCATTAAAATTTTCTGTATATTGTGTGTGTTTGTGTATAATTTTTTCACCAAGTTCTGTAATATTATAATCTCATGTGTGATGCATAATTTACCGGAAATAAATGTGCATTGTGTTACTACAGTTATATCCAGCAAATTTATACCAACTGTTTAGAATAATTTAAACCAAATAAAATATAAACAGATCTTGAGGAATACACTGACCCTGTGTTCATTAATATTCAGTTTATTTTGAAGAAGTCTGAGATACGGGATATATAATGTCCCGTCCAATACAAGACAGTTGGCAACCCTAGAAGCTGCGATGGTGCGAGATTCTTCACGGGATACTCCCATCCTACCCTCTCTTCATTCTACCACTGCACCTCCCCCACAAGTGGCAGTTACACTAAACTGATGTGGTGGCCACCTCAAGCCTGGTCGTGAACTCCGCAGATGTGCCCTGATGTGCGGCCTTGAGCTGTATTGAAACTGGTGTCAGCATTTTTTATTAGCTTATGACAACTAGAGTCCTGCAAAATTCCTGTTATTATTTAGTAACACACCAGCTTCACAGCCCTATACTAACATGAGCATGGTATGTGATTCTATCTGCTACAGGCAACTATATGACGTCATTTACCCTGTGTGACTGCTTCACTGGAGATTGGTTGCTTAATCATTGAGCCTTTACTATCGGCTAAAAGCAGCCATGGGGAAACTGCAGCCCAAGAGCTTGTCTCGAGTGGTTCGCCACAAATTCAGAAATAACACTGGAAATAGCTCGCGATCATAACTGAAATAGCCTGCAGTGATCCATGAAATGTTTTATAAATAACAGACTGCAATGTTGCACTTCTGTTCTGTAATAGTTTTCGTGTGTGGTAATATTGTAGTCAGAATAATTTGGAAAATTTGTAGTAAAAAATGTTGTATAGTGTTTGGACTTTGAAATTACTCTCCCCAGTATTGGTATAGGAACAATGGAGGCGTAAGATGTAAAGGCATGCCTTAAACGATATTCCCAGCACACGAGTATCTTGAACCTGGTAACTCACTCTACAATAAACGCTAATAGCATAGCATGCAACACAAACTTAAGAACTGGATCTACTCCCTGCCCTTGACTATAAGCATCCTTCAAACAAGTCACACAAACTATCTGCTGACGGCAGAAGTCAAACGAGCGTGTAACATCTTAGAGTTTGGTCTACAGCCACAAAATAATGTGAATTTAGCAGGACCATTGTCATAACGTACCATCAGTGGCAGGCTCATAGGATATGAAACCAATTTGTTCAAACAGTCTGGAATGGGGAAGAAAGTGCGCCCATGGCCTGTATTGAGGGACCGCTTCGGCATTCACCTGAAATTGTTTTGGAAAGCTGCGAAAACCAATATCAGATTGGCAGTGTTACGTTAACTCACTTCTCACTTGTTAAACGTTTATTCACACTATATCTCGATCAGGTACATTCCGTGATATTGAAACGTCTCATTACATCATGGGTCCTCTCTCCATCAAGATGTCTCCTGGTAACACACTCGCAGTAACAACAACCCACAAGCAGTAATACCAACTATTATTTTTGACAGTATTATTATCTACTGCAACAAGCTGGACCAAGAACTGAATTCAGGTCATCTTGAATACTATCCAAGTGTGTTGCTGTTTTTCCACGTTGCTTGGTGCCAGCGCGGTGCCGTGCAAGTGTCAAGGGCTCCGGAGTTGAACACAGGCTCGAACTAGCATCTGCATATGTGTTTACTGCTGTCGCACTTGATGCATCGTAAAGCGAACAAGGCTAGGAACGTTTCGCAGGCAGAAATAAATCACCAAGTGGACTAGCCTTTTCAAGAGCAAAGTAAATAATTTTTTTAATATCACTGTTGTATGTGTTTTATTTTCCTTGTTCGACTAAGTGAGCCTACTTGGAATGTACGGACAGGGTTCAAAGAACTCTGACTAAAGTCTAAGTCTACTAGCAAAAATTGTGTTTCATGAATTGTAAACATGCTAAAACAGTAAATGTATATAATTTTATAAGTTGGAAGAGGATGTGTAATTTTTTATCATGATTTATCTTGCATTATTTTACAGCTTGTAAGTATTATTATAAATACAGTAGAAAGCCGATTATCTGGACCAATAGGAACTAAAGGTAATTCAAATAATTGAAAATCCGGATAACGGAAATATACTGAAAATGAAGATAAAAGAATTTGTAAAATATCATTTTCACATAACGTAAAATTTGTTACACATGCCAAGAACATAGTAAGTTTTTCCAAAACAGCGTGACAGGATCACAAGTGTGACATACAAACAAAATTATGAAAACTCTTTCAATGTCCTTTGATTACAATTGTGGGCTTACAAATTGTTTCTTTTATAAACATTCATAATGGCATAGTTGAAAACTATTTTAATTGAAATAACCAAGTATTCATAAAACATATATTAAGAAGACAATTAAAAGAAATTATTAAAATACATTAATGGACTGCGATGTGTTCTCTGACAGTACCAAAGAAAGATACCTAGCCTCACATTAATATAAAGGACAGATTAGAAGATATTCAATAAAAAATATCANGACAGTACCAAAGAAAGATACCTAGCCTCACATTAATATAAAGGACAGATTAGAAGATATTCAATAAAAAATATCACCAACAACCGTGGGAGCACTGAGGGAGCCGATCAAAGCACCGCGGCTATAAAATTATGACCAAAACACACACGTTAAAATGGTTCATTAAAAACAAGGGGTTCTAAGTAAAAGGTACAGAAAATGTTAAGCTTATTTAAAATGTTCCTGCAGGTGGGTCATAAAAACTTAATATAACCAGAAACGCGTGAGCAAATGCAGTCCATTAACCCGTGTGGACTGGCCATTTAACATTTACACACACAAAGCCAGCTACGGTAGAAAAACTATTATGTTCAAAAGGCAAAAAACACATACAATACAAAGCATTACCAGGATCCACACTGCAAACGTGCAACTTAACGAAAACATGAATTTCTTAAGGGCGACCAAAAGGTAATTTTGAGTGCAACAGATATGGTACCACTCCAAACTACCATACACTAGCCCTACCAAAAACGTTAAAAAACAGAATACACTAAAAACATTTCAGACGACAACCTGCCTGCGCTTTGCCCCAACAGCCATAACAGCTCTATGTTAACATATTAACCACAAAGATGTTAGATGCGGTGACGATTATAGCCGCAAGTCAACCGGGCTGAAGCAGACAAAGTGACGATAAGACCAACAAAACGGCAGTGCACGAGCTTATATCAATTAGCCAGTAGCGGAAAGCCGCCAAACGTGCATGCGCGGGAGGTAGTGGAACATAGAGCAGGCAAGACAGAGGAGGAGAGGAGAACCCGAGTCCTGGACGCGAGCGGAGTGGCGACCACAAAACGTTAATTCGCGAGGAGCGCGCTCTGCACACCTTGCAACAGAAACTGTACATAAAATAAAAATATATTAAATCGGTTAACAATTACACCCACCCTCTTCCAGGATGTGTTTACTGTGAACAACATATGAAGGGGCACATCAAAAGAGCCAACACAAGTGCTTGTCTCTCTTCCGCGGGTAAGGGAAACACTGCGTGAGAGTGTGATCGTTAAATTCTGTATTTACCCAGGTTCCACTTGCACATTTTTTCACAGAAATTAGAAAAATGCAAGTCCTGGTCGCTCCTTTAGCAGCAAGAATACGATAAGAGGCGTATATGTATGTGATATGAATAGCGCTGCTGTCAGCTATGTATCAGGTCGTGCCACGTAGCACAAGCTCCGACTACGCATGCTGCCCTTGACGTTTCCGGTCATGTTATTGATCGCCCACCTCCTACAGTATGTCTTTGTCATACCTCTAGCAGCTGCCAGACAGCTAAAAATAATGAATCCACTTATTTCGCTGGTTTNCTACAGTATGTCTTTGTCATACCTCTAGCAGCTGCCAGACAGCTAAAAATAATGAATCCACTTATTTCGCTGGTTTTCAGTAACAAAGCATTTCACGTCCTACAAACGGCAAGTAAAACACGTTGATAAAAACCATTCACATTGTAGAATAAAATCCAGTATGTACTTTCCCCTGATTTCCAGGAGTAAAGAAGATTACACTTTGAAAATAAATTCACATTCAAAAAGGCAATGCATGACAAAAACACGTATATTTATTTGCGGGAAATACACATCAACAGTTGCTTGGTTGGTTTTTGTACACTATTTTTCCATGACAGAACTTCCCACTCGCTCTAAAGTAGCAAAGTCATGTAAATACGTGTTAAAACACCACAGGCTGAAACACTTGCACACATTTATCACCTTAAGTTCGTCGTTATCAAAATAAAAAAAGAACAGAATGCATTACTAATGCAGCATCTATGTTGTGAAAATTATACGGAAACAAAGCAACTGATACGTATGTGCTTTGTAAAACATATAAAAAATTGCTGCAGTAAACAGAAACAGACATATTGGGCAGGACGAGTTTACAAGTTATGCACACACTCGTAGGGAGCAGTTCCTGCAGATCCTACACAACGAAGAAGATTGATCGTTCACGCTCGAAGGACAGACACAATTCCATTTCTTTATGTATTCATAAATATGGATTTCCAACACAAATCNCTGCAGTAAACAGAAACAGACATATTGGGCAGGACGAGTTTACAAGTTATGCACACACTCGTAGGGAGCAGTTCCTACAGATCCTACACAGCGAAGAAGATCGATCGTTCACGCTCGAAGGACAGACACAATTCCATTTCTTTATGTATTCATAAATATGGATTTCCAACACAAATCCTGACAATCTACATCAAGCTACACGGAAATGTTAATTATTCAGTAGTGGTAATTCTGGCATCATGACAGATGCAGTTGGGGATTATTATAAAGGTAAACATGGTATTCTCTGTTAGACATTTACTCTTCCAGAAGCTAAAACTTAAATGGTCGGGTTTGACATTGTATGGTTGTGCAGAGGAAAGTATGCTTGAGTATGCTGAGAGCCATGTGTCCTAACTAGAGCCTCGCGTTGAGTAACGCTGGATGTTGGATGGGAATTGCTGCTGGTCCGGCCTCCTAATGACTTTCTGAACAATTTGTCGGGTACATAATTACTCTGTTATGGGTGTAGGGGAATGGAAGCACATTGAGAAATAATTTTATTGCACAGGAGAACCTCACTAAAAACTTTGCAAATTTATTAATTAATTTACGTGTTGCATTTCTTTTTTAAATACAAACTACGGCTCAGATTTTCTCCAGTTTTTGCATCCACGTCAATATATATTATATCTGTTGCAATTAAACTCGACAACTACAACATTCATGACTTCACCGGAAAATTTATTTTGTATTTGTATGTTTGAAGAATTGTTTGTGCATGTAGCAGTGCACATCTACCAGATCCAGCAACATTTCAGGCTGGTTGAACTGGTAGCTGCATCAGTTTAGCCAGACTCAACCAAAACTGTGATATCTGAATGTCTGGGGTACACAGGTGGATATATTGATGCATTCCTGAAAAAAAAACTGGATAGCCGCAGAGACTTTTCTTACGTAGTAAGTTGGAGAGCACATTTGCTGTGAGCTGCCGTGCAGTGTGGGTGGAGAAACCGACATGTTCTGTGTCATTGCAGGCCTCGTCGCTCGGTCCTGCCTCGCCTGGGGAAACGCGGAGGGCACGCTGTCAGCCTCGATGAGCAGCGAGGGGTTCTCGTGCCCGCTGTGCGGCAAACGGTACCGCTGGAAGAAGACGGTGCTGGCGCACGTGCGGTCCGGGTGCGGTCGGAAGCGGCCCTTCCAGTGCCCGTACTGCTCCTACTGTGCCAAGAGGAACACGCACCTCAAGGTGCACATACAGGGTGTGCACCGCACGTCCGTCGGTCCACCTTACTCCTAGGGGAGCCTTCGTGCTCTCTGCTTCATCAGACGCCTTGCTTCTTGTGACGTAGTCAAACGTCTGAAGACTGTTTGACTCATCGTACTGGGTTTTCTTAACGTTTCACATTTGTAAGATAATTCAAAAACACCCTCCGAAATATTTTAGCTATTTACCTTCTTCTATAACACAGAAATAAAATCTGAACTATTATAATACAACTAATACTGTAGTTACTTAAAGAAATGTACCCATTTTTTTTTGGAAAAATTGGCATCATGGAAATAGGGTGGACATTATATTGTGTCTTGGGCAGTTTTGCCTCGCAGCGAAGTGTACTGTAGCTTGCTGGCCTGTGCCTGGCAGCCGACAACAACACGAGCAGAAGCTGTCAGTCAGTGGGTACAATCCGAGTGTGACACAGATCCATATAACCAAACGAGATATTTTTTTCATGAAAGGCAGTTTACTTCACGGCACGTTACATCTTCAGTGCAAATATGCACAAATACGGTAAACTTGTGGTTATTTTTTCTGATGTAATTACTGTTTTGAAAATTAACTTTCCTATGAAAAACATGAACAACTTAAAGAGAAGTTTCAAATGAGGAGTGCTCGTCTGCCGTCCCAACCACAGGCGCTAGCGGACCAGCCCGGGAGCCTCTCTCGCACTCCACCCTCGTTGTAGTTATCTGCTTCGTTTCTGTCGGTCTCACCCGGCTGAAGCCACCTTCCCTGCCGTAACCACGTGCTCATCAGTGCGAGAGAAGAGCAAGTGCTGCGTCAACGCTTCAACAGGCAAGGAACTGGTGTTAAACGTCGTTCACGTTTAAGTGGGCACTTTTGAAATCAACCTTTGAAAAATGCTACCGCCTCTCCACGCCGACTCTCACGTGCTCAGTAAAGTTGGTAAGGACGGAGGTAAAGTATTTGTATACCATAATGTTGAATTAAAATTGTTAAGTAAACATTTGTGAACACTGGAACATTTATTTTGCCTACTGTTTTTTTTTAATGCATACTAATGTAATAACTGGCACAGTTGCAAAATATTTGCTTTTCTAACAATTGCACAGTTTTTCTTGACCCATGCATATAAAAAAGTGATCAGTGAAAATGTTAATTTAACATATGTTGGAAGGATACAGAATGTGCATACAAGTACATCTCAAGCAGGGCTTTCAAAAGTACTCCGTTTACCGTTGTCAGCCTATACCTACCACTAGAAACTGCTACTGAATTTTTTCCCATAAATTACAGTGAAGAAAGGAGAAGGGAGTTATACTGGATACGTGCTGTACTTGAGTAAAGATGGTATACTGTTGGAAAGTTGTAAACTATATTATTATGTTAACCATTACTTATTTACGTATATGTTAATAGTTTACGTACTATGCCTGTCTGTTATAAAGGTTTAGGTAAAAAACTACAGGACTGTAGATGCATTTTGCAAACAAAATGAAACAAGAGTCCTAGGTAATTGTTACTTAAGAAGTTTTACTGTTAAATAAGCTTGAATAATTTGTATAGTGTCTAACCACATGTGTCATTAAACCTTTTTTAAAAAAAAAAAAAAATTTTTTTCTTACGATTCTTAAGTTTTTCAGAAATTATGAAATATTTTTATACTTTTATTTCAGAGTAAGTACGTATTTTAATGGTACACATGATGTAAATGATTACTACTGGGCACTTTAAAACTAACCTCACGTGGTTATGTTGGCGGCAAGTTTGTGCAAAGCAGTTCCAAGTCTAACGTTGCATTGAAGGTGTTGTGCTCTTCGATATTGGGTTTATCTTTGTTTCGTACATGTTGCAATGAAAACTGAAATAGCAGTGATGCTGACCCTACGTCATTGTTCAACAATGCCCCAGTGTCACGCGATGGGCACATATATACCAGCAACAGGCCTGTGGCAGTGTTAAGGGAGCTGTCTGCATGGAGGCGTTTAGCGTGTNGCAGTGTTAAGGGAGCTGTCTGCATGGAGGCGTTTAGCGTGTACGTACGAAGCGTACAAGGATCAGAGCACTGATGTCAACGTAGATACATGCATCATGTCTGGTCATCTTTACATGCAAGGAACTGAACTAATGTGTAGTGTCTCTCTTTTCTCTCTCTCTCGTTCTCGTTGACTTGCCTCATAGAATTTTTAACAATGACCCTATCATTTTACGGTGTAATGGTAAAGAGAAAGGTGCGCTGCTTGTCCCTTAGCTATTTTAAGTATACCCTGTACCAGAAGTTTTATTCCTAAAAAAGGATTGCGAAACACTCGTATGCGCCCTTTTCCACTGTAAAGAAAACACACGTCAGAGATGGAAATATAAAAACGTAACTGCCCTACGGATGAGGAAAATTGTTTAAATGCTATTCATATGCAGACACCACTCGAAAATATTGAACGGTTTTTAAACTACAATGACACGACTGTAGCTGTGAACTCTGCCGAGGTGCTCTGTTCACACGGCGTCCTCGATGTTGACATGCGGCTGTGAGAAGACACTCTGTGGCTGGGACGGGGGCGGACAGACCAGGGTCGGGAGGACGGATATCCCGCCGAAGCCCTCGCAGCCAGAGACCCCTCGCTCCTGCATGAAAAAAAAAGGAGATAATTAACAGGAAACGTCAAAAAAAGTCCGCAGGAATTAAGTTAAAAACCATGAGATAAGAGAGATGCAACGAAGGAAATAAAATTGTATGTAACATGTGTTAAATTTGGCTCAATTTTTAACTCGTAACTGATTTTCCTGTGTCCAAAAGCCCTGGATAAACTTCAAAACTAACTTTTTAAGTTGAGAACTAAGACAATCCCCCCCTCAGTATGCCATACCCTCAAAACACCTTACAGCGGTCCTCTTCCCTTCCATTCCCCACTTTTAACGGAGGCCCGTACCCTTCCAGTCCGCCTTGCCTCACCTCGCCACGCCTCGCCTCACCTCGCCTCGCCTCACCTCGCCTCGCCTCACCTCGCCTCGCCTCGCCTCGCCTCTGGGAGGAGGAACTCAGCAGGACTCTCATGCATATTCTACATTGAAGTAACTGTGCCACAATATTCTCCAAGACCACTTCTGCTTTTGTCTACATTAAAGAAACACTTCTCTTGTGCTCTCTTATGATCTCAAAGTTTAAAATTTGCCTTTTGCAGCACTTCACAACAAAAATGCAATATTTCAAATGAATACAACTTTTCCACACAATTTTACTTAATAAAATTGGATTGTAATTGTCATAATTTTTAGCAACATGTTATATTCCTTTGGCTGCAGAAATAAATACACAACAAATGCTAGTGTGGGCGGAATCTTGTGATACTGGTTTCGCTCGCTCACAACAGGTTCAAAGAGTGCAATTTCTTTGAGTAGAAATAAATTAGAAGGTTGGCAATGCCTGTTCAAACTGTAGCAGTGATGTAACGCTTCAATGCCATAGGCTTTGTGTGTTTGATTGTACAAATTTGCAGCATGTTGAAAACTTCTGTGTGGTAANGTAACGCTTCGATGCCATAGGCTTTGTGTGTTTGATTGTACAAATTTGCAGCATGTTGAAAACTTCTGTGTGGTAACGATAACTTACGATACATGTTTGTGCAGCTATATAAAAAAGTAGGAGACAGGGTATTACATTGTCCCTCCGTTCCTCCCTGAATGTAGTAAAGGGTTTAAGTATGACAATAAATGGACACCCAAACTGTGTTTGTTCACCGAGACATGTTGTTTTATTGTATACAATCTCTAATCAATCGTAATAGTGTGTTTCTGTTACTTTTATACACCTCTCCCATTTGTGCAGGGTTTGATTGCACAAAAATTAAATATAGAAGCGAAGCAAAAATGTTTTAAAGAGGGTGGCTGAAGGCTTTGCGCCCTCCTCCCCAGCTGGGGGCGTAAAGGCATGCACCCTTCTAAGCTAGAGATGTTTCGCCAGTTTATGGGACGGCAATGCCGAGCTGGTGTCAGTTTGACACGAGCACACAGCACCTGCTTGATGCACAGATGGTTAAGATCCGGCTGTTGTCCGGAGGTTCTCTCATCTGTACTGTGTGTGTGTAGCTATAAGATGTAAAAACCTTACACAACCACAGTGAGATTTAAGAAGTTATACTGCCCATATACTGTTCTTGCCAGAATACAAGATGACAAGACGACCGTGGAAATAAGATTACACCGACAGGTGTTAACATGGCATGTTGTGGGCATCACAGGTATGACAGGTGTTCAGTAGGACACTAAACATCCGCCTTACGCCAGCACTGGATGTGTTTTACTCTCATTCCACCAGAGAATAATACATTTGTACTGGGCCTCGGTCACATGCATGTTAAATTAAGGGATATGCACATGGGTTTAAGGAATCAGACCATCTATTACCTTGGCTTTTCCCATTCTTGTGATGACCCCCAAATTTTTACTTTGATCTCCAGGAAAATTTTTTTTTTACACATATACTTGGGCATGTATTTAGAAGGATTATTTAACCTTGGCACGAAAATAAGGATTTAACGTAGCTAAATTCTTTGCAGTTAATAATGTACAATGTAGGTTACATCTCAAATACATTAAACAGTAGGAAAGTTACACTTTCTACGGCCATCCCTATTTTATTATGGTTATAAAACACAGTCAATTAATTTTAAATCTTTTTTTAAGTGTCTTATGACGTTATGAATCATATGTAGTCAAGAATATGGACTAAAACTTGCTAGTTCTCAAGTAAAAGCATCGACCTCAAAATGTTTAGTACAAAGAAACTCCTCATATTTTTGAAGTAAAAATTGGAATGAAACATAATCTTATATTAGGGTAAAATTATTACTTGTGTTGAGTTCCTCTGTGGCAACTTTTGTAAATTTGAAAATATCATTTACTTCAGAATAACTTTTGAGGTGCTAGGAAACTGTTAGCATAGTCTGTTCACGATATCTTCACACTTTTTGAATCTAAGCTTTGAAGAAATCACCCAATGTGTGATGTGTTTGGTGGCTTCCTAAACATGTCAATTTCATAAGTGTTTTATACTTGTGTTAACATAAAAATATTTTATTTAGAGAAAGTGAACTTTTTTTTCATATTTTATCTATAAATTATAATATTTTGTTTATAATTAATATGAAAAAGTAAAAACAAAGAGAAAATNATAAATTATAATATTTTGTTTATAATTAATATGAAAAAGTAAAAACAAAGAGAAAATAAGTGTGCTGGTAATACCTGTTAGAGAATAGTTCTCATGCAAAATATAACAAAAGTGAATGTGGTGTGTTGTACCGTCGGTGTAATTCTCTAGATCTAGTCAAGCTTGGTTTGCACGAGGTGGATGAATAGCTTGAAAGTAGAAATATTGCAGGACTTCAGAAAAGTTGGAAATNATGACAATAAATGGACACCCAAACTGTGTTTGTTCACCGAGACATGTTGTTTTATTGTATACAATCTCTAATCAATCGTAATAGTGTGTTTCTGTTACTTTTATACACCTCTCCCATTTGTGCAGGGTTTGATTGCACAAAAATTAAATATAGAAGCGAAGCAAAAATGTTTTAAAGAGGGTGGCTGAAGGCTTTGCGCCCTCCTCCTCAGCTGGGGGCGTAAAGGCATGCACCCTTCTAAGCTAGAGATGTTTCGCCAGTTTATGGGACGGCAATGCCGAGCTGGTGTCAGTTTGAGACGAGCACACAGCACCTGCTTGATGCACAGATGGTTAAGATCCGGCTGTTGTCCGGAGGTTCTCTCATCTGTACTGTGTGTGTGTAGCTATAAGATTTGAAAACCTAACACAACCACAGTGAGATTTAAGAAGTTATACTGCCCATATACTGTTCTTGCCAGAATACAAGATGACAAGACGANTACACAACCACAGTGAGATTTAAGAAGTTATACTGCCCATATACTGTTCTTGCCAGAATACAAGATGACAAGACGACCGTGGAAATAAGATTACACCGACAGGTGTTAACATGGCATGTTGTGGGCATCACAGGTATGACAGGTGTTCAGTAGGACACTAAACATCCGCCTTACGCCAGCACTGGATGTGTTTTACTCTCATTCCACCAGAGAATAATACATTTGTACTGGGCCTCGGTCACATGCATGTTAAATTAAGGGATATGCACATGGGTTTAAGGAATCAGACCATCTATTACCTTGGCTTTTCCCATTCTTGTGATGACCCCCAAATTTTTACTTTGATCTCCAGGAAAAATTTGTTTTTACACATATACTTGGGCATGTATTTAGAAGGATTATTTAACCTTGGCACGAAAATAAGGATTTAACGTAGCTAAATTCTTTGCAGTTAATAATATACAATGTAGGTTACATCTCAAATACATTAAACAGTAGGAAAGTTACACTTTCTACGGCCATCCCTATTTTATTATGGTTATAAAACACAGTCAATTAATTTTAAATCTTTTTTTAAGTGTCTTATGACGTTATGAATCATATGTAGTCAAGAATATGGACTNCACAGTCAATTAATTTTAAATCTTTTTTTAAGTGTCTTATGACGTTATGAATCATATGTAGTCAAGAATATGGACTGAAACTTGCTAGTTCTCAAGTAAATACCTGTTAGAGAATAGTTCTCATGCAAAATATAACAAAAATGAATGTGGTGTGTTGTACCGTCGGTGTAATTCTCTAGATCTATTCAAGCTTGGTTTGCACGAGGTGGATGAATAGCTTGAAAGTAGAAATATTGCAGGACTTCAGAAAAGTTGGAAATNTTCAAGCTTGGTTTGCACGAGGTGGATGAATAGCTTGAAAGTAGAAATATTGCAGGACTTCAGAAAAGTTGGAAATAACTATTAATGGACAATAAAAACAAAATGTAAACATTTATTTCTGAGTTCTAGAGAACACCTTGTAAAAAAAATTACACTGATATGTGAGTGTTGATATGTGGGTTGCCACTCTTATGTCAGTTCTTCAGAGTGAACTTTTTTCTCTTCCTAATTTTCTCATTTAGTTGTTACATAATATTCTGAGGGTGATTTTGTAAAATATTTGTATATATTTAGTAATAAGGTGTATAAGAGTTCATTTAACGTATTAAAATAAGTTGTGTTTATATTAATTGAAAAATTATTTAAATGTATTTGTATATTTTATTGGAATTTATGTTGTTAGTCTTGTAAGACTTAATTATATTTTATCTTAGAGGTTTAATGTTTTCACTGCTGTGTGGTGCAGATTTTAAGAGATTGATGTGTGCGCTCTAAAATTCTACCGAACAAAGCAAAATGAAGTGGATTAAGTATTTCTGTAATAGCATGGAGGAGAAAGGTTAAAGCCCGAAAGTTAAGAATATTTTGAGTACAGCTCTTAAAACAGTTTATATTGTTGTTATCATCTTCATTGTAACTTTATTTATGCACAATAAAATTCTGTCTACCAAACAGTCTTATTAGTCAGTGTTTGCTTTCATCTCAAAAAGCAGTTTTCCTAAATCAGCTTCCGTTCACTCTTCTGGGCGTATATCATTACTGAACTGAAATTATTTTATATAACTTTNAGTTTTCCTAAATCAGCTTCCGTTCACTCTTCTGGGCGTATATCATTACTGAACTGAAATTATTTTATATAACTTTTGTTTCTGTGCATGTGTCAGGTAACTTGGACACACTTTGTAATGCCCTCTTTATTTAATATAAATTTTAATTGNCTTTGTTTCTGTGCATGTGTCAGGTAACTTGGACACACTTTGTAATGCCCTCTTTATTTAATATAAATTTTAATTGGAGTATTGTGACTTACAAAAATATGTATGTTTAATTTAGGACTGTAACATTTTTTTTCTGTGTGCAACGTAACAAAAATGCAACATTCACGTTGATCATAAATTCACAACATTTGGAATAATTGTCGTTAAGAATCAATTAAATTGTTCGTAATCCAGTTTGCCATGATCATAGCTTGCGTACATATTATTGCCATTTCTATTATAGGAACTGCAAGCCATGAAAATCACCCCCAAGGTACAAATGTACAGATGATATAAGAAGATTAATAAGAAATTGGGTACCTACCAGAACAAATTCAATAAAATCTGATCCTTGAAACAAATTATAATAATTAAAATCTATATGGTCTATCTCATGTAAGGTTTCCACTTTTTTTTAAAGATTGTGTGGAAGTAGAACCTAATAAACCAATACACTATATCCGTTGCCATGTGGTTTCCATCTGGCCATCATAACATGTCACCAAGGTGCAGTTCTTATGCAGTACCAGTTTGGATGTTACAGCATATGTGTCAAGCCAGTAAATATTAAGAATTCAGAGAAATTATCAGACAACACACTTCTATTCATTTTTCTATTAAAAGTGGCATCTCATTCACTTCACATTGGCTCTAAATGACTCGGGGTCTGAAATACACTGCATCAGATTAATTTACGTAGAAATATTTTTAAAAAATACCCCATGGTAGTTATGCAGCCTCCTAAAATTAATATGAAGTATGCATGAGGTGAAGTGAGCACTAGCTAAAACATGTGGGGAGGGGAGAAACAAAGGTTAATAAACAAAAACAATTTTTTATTGAATTTCATTTGTAACACTTACACATTACTAGTTTTGCATGAAGTTTAGTTTGTTACATTAACAACATCTCTTTTGTGACAACCCAGTGTACAAAGTTAAGTTGTAATCGGATACGTAGTTTCACAAATACAACGCACTAAGCTAAAGTGCTATTATAGCTGCCATTCTAAAAATGCGTTAATGTCTGGCACACTTAAAACTACAAATTAAGATGGTCTACCACAGTACAACTTCTTCGCAAAATGTATTGGGAATCAGTAGATTGTTTCCCAAGTTATGGCATAAAAACATCATTTTTTAATGTGGGACCATCTTACAAAATTGCAGAAAAACGAGGCTCTGTATAGAAAGATTTCATTGTTATAATAGGTACTTCCAGCATCAAAGTTAAGTTGAAATTTGTTTTGTAGTTTCGTAGATATAACATACTGAGAAGAAAATGTTTATATGGCCGTTATTTTGAAAATAAGTGTATGAACCACTCAAAACTTATGAATTTACTTGGCCGGCCATAGCATTACTTATTTGCCAAATTTGGTGAGAATGTGTTGGTTTTGTCTGGAGAAATGACTGAAAAACTTAATTTGTCATGTGATGCTATCTTTCCAAATAGTGGACAAACGGGATGATTGTAATACATACTGCCAGCATACAAAGTTAAGCTGGAATTTATTACATGGTTTTGACGATATAGCATATTAAACTAAAATGGCTATGTTGTGGCCATTTTCATAATAAGTATCTGACCTACTTGAAACACATTAGTTTACATCAACTTCTGCAGTACCACTTGTTTGCCAATTTTGGTAGGAATCTGTGAATTTTTTTTCCCAAGATATGACACTAAAACTTAATTTATTTATGTAATGCTATCTTACAAAATTACAGACAAAAGTGGCTATCTTTTGGCAATGATGCTTGTACAACATTTTTTCAGCATAAAAAATTTGGCCAAAGTTGGTTGAATGGTATGGTACCTAGATAAAACAATTAAACCAAAAATATTTGTTTGGCCGCCATTTTGAAAACAAGTGCTTAATCAATTTAAATTACATACGTTGACATGGCCTTTCATGACATTACTTACTTGTTAAATATGATGAGAATTTGTTGTGGATTTTTTGAGATATCACATAAAGGCTTTATTTTTTCATGTGGACCTATCTTCCAAAATGGCGGACGAACAACANAGGATTTTTTGAGATATCACATAAAGGCTTTATTTTTTCATGTGGACCTATCTTCCAAAATGGCGGACGAACAACAATATTCATTTCTAAATACAATGCTCATATGAGACACTGCCAACATACAAAATTGGGTTTAAATCTGTTGAATGGTTCCTGTAATATTACATTACAATAAAAAAATTTATGACCACCATTTTGAAAGTAAGCACACAGCATGGTCAATAACTATAAAAGTCAGATGTCCTTACTAAATACTTAATGTTCAACAAGTTTAGTGAAATTTGGTTCATGCGTTGAAAATTTGAGAAGGGGGACACACACAAACACACATACATGCACACACACACANTAGTGAAATTTGGTTCATGCGTTGAAAATTTGAGAAGGGGGACACACACAAACACACATACATGCACACACACACATACAGGAAAGTGATCTCATGAGCTCTGCTTTCGTCCGGATAGTAGGCTAATAAAGATGAGTTTNTAGTGAAATTTGGTTCATGCGTTGAAAATTTGAGAAGGGGGACACACACAAACACACATACATGCACACACACACACATACAGGAAAGTGATCTCATGAGCTCTGCTTTCGTCCGGATAGTAGGCTAATAAAGATGAGTTTNACACACACACACATACAGGAAAGTGATCTCATGAGCTCTGCTTTCGTCCGGATAGTAGGCTAATAAAGATGAGTTTATAACATGATTGTCTCACTAAACTGGCTGGTGAGATCCGCAGTTTGACATGGAGGAGTCTGTTTTTAACAGCTGCTGGCATTTATTACAGGCAGTGTTCATGATGTCGGTAAAGAAGGGGTACAGAAGACTTAGACCAGTGTTTCTCGACAGCTGAGCCATGGCACGGTATCGGGCCCTGGCATCGATCGCACCAGGCCATGAGGTTCTTTTGGCTGTAACTACTTATTTACTCTGTCCGTACCTGGGAAGTAGTCCTAGTTTCCCTTGCCCCTCTTTCTCACACTGTCGTGGAAATATTGTAGTTTTTGATTTTCTTCTCTAAGACAGACATTGAGTGGCACCTTTATGGCTGTCCAAGACAGGAATATTGGTTTCCTGGAATCATATTGTCAAGTTAATAAAAGTGCATAAACTATCATATAAGACTTCCTTTAAAATACCATAAATAAAGTTACTGCCAAACGTTAACTTGAGGGGGGGGGGAGGAGGAAATGTAAGACAGAAAATGTACTTGAATATGAATTTGTAATTGATGTATTTGCTCACAGCAGTTTCNATGAATTTGTAATTGATGTATTTGCTCACAGCAGTTTCTCAGAAAGACGGTCTTTGTTTTACTTCTTTCAGCAGTTCAGTAGAGTGCTATTGTGCAATGTTGTAAAATGTGACAATAAAAGTATTTGTAAAAATATTTTTAAAGTTTGTTTGGCACATGCTACGACTGTGAGATCCTTGTTGCGACAGTATGAAGACTGTTGTCATGTTCTATAAATCAATAAAAAATGTATATATTAAAAAAAGTAAAACTGCAGAGTTGGTTATTTTTATGTACTGGCACGTACTGCGCCTCTCTCGCTCGCTCTCTCTCTCTCATCCGTGTTCGTTCGTCACAACATCTGCGCCAGCATCTCGATGCATCTGCGGGGATGGCGCCTGCCCCACACAGGGACAGTCTTCGCAGCTGGCAGCAAGCTACAGGAATGCGGCTGCCGACCCGCCAGCCACCACAAGTGCCACCTGACTGTCCCGCAATTACCGGCCCTCTGAGGTAACTTTCAGGGACATGATGCTGTGTCTCAATGCTCGGCACCTCCCCACTGCAAGCCTTTCAGCGCCAGCCTACAGCAAACTANATGTATATATTAAAAAAAGTAAAACTGCAGAGTTGGTTATTTTTATGTACTGGCACGTACTGCGCCTCTCTCGCTCGCTCTCTCTCTCTCATCCGTGTTCGTTCGTCACAACATCTGCGCCAGCATCTCGATGCATCTGCGGGGATGGCGCCTGCCCCACACAGGGACAGTCTTCGCAGCTGGCAGCAAGCTACAGGAATGCGGCTGCCGACCCGCCAGCCACCACAAGTGCCACCTGACTGTCCCGCAATTACCGGCCCTCTGAGGTAACTTTCAGGGACATGATGCTGTGTCTCAATGCTCGGCACCTCCCCACTGCAAGCCTTTCAGCGCCAGCCTACAGCAAACTACAAGAGACTACCATGAAGTGAATGAAGCTTAAAGTTATTGCTTTTAAGGCTTTCAGGCGTGCATGCCCAAAACCCCTCTTGGTTAATTTGGCTCATTCAACGGTGATGGGAATGACGTAATTTAAATAGATCACATTTATTTCCATTTTCTATTATATGTTATTGTTTGCTTTTGTGTTTTATCAGCAGAGTTTTAATCAAAATTGGATAAAACAGCTCAGATTATTTTCTGCATCAACCAACTCATCGACTAACTTTAACAAAGTCATGCCAACTCGTGTATTTCCTACTACGCTAAAATGCTAATTTGTTTAATGTGAATGGGTATGTGCATCATTTTTTGAAAAGGGTTATTTTGCACTGTGCTTTGTTTTGTCAAATGTTTCTCTATTTTTCTGTTTCTGTTTTCGTTGCAGCTCTGCCTCCCACTAGCACAGGCCAACGCCGTGCTAGCAGTCTGACACCAGCGGGACTTGCTGGGTGATGGTGCCACTCCGCAATCCCTCTCGTGTACTTCGTCTTTTGTGCACCAAACACTATATAGAGTCAGTAGTCCGTGAATTACATGGAACCTTTTGCTTCTCGTACCTGAGGGGTTGAACCCCCGGGTCTCTCGCGGCACATGCCTTAGAGCTTGTGCTACCACCTGCTCCGTGCTGATTTTCTCAGTGTCAGCAACCGGTTGGCGTAAGTGATGGAATCGCTGCTCTGCCTGTTGGGAGGATTAATGCGAAGTAAATATCTACAATAAATACATGTCCTGTTAAATGTGGGGGAAATTATTGCAGTCCAATCACGTCTCGACTGCAGTAAGACCTCTGACAATACTTATTTTCTATTTTCTATGTGCGGATGTACGAGGCAGCCCTTAGTAATCTCATTTTTGGGCTTTTAGAGGCATTTTTGGAGTGCCTACACTCCCGATAGGTAGGCATCATGGAAAAATACGCCTCTACATAGCCAACTTCTCGACAAGTGGACAACTCCAGGAGCCCCTCACACGGTCAACAGCCCACGACTACGTACTTCACTCATGTTGTACGGCTAACGGCACCCAGTCGAGTAGTATCCTTCTTCTAAACTTCCGCTAAATCTATGGTTCACCTACTTCCTCGAGATCTACACCTGTCAATGTATATTTTCAAATGTAGTTTGAAGTTAATTTGAAGAAGGTGATGTCACAGTACTCGAAACAAAAACAAACAAAATTTAAACTTCAAATTAAAATGTTATCCCAACCTTAATTTAATTCAAAATCCAGGGCAGTTGCCCTTACAACAAACATCTTCTGCTTAGACCTTGCAAGTCCAATGCAAGCAAGAGAACTAAGGGTTTTTGACGTGAATACTTCTTTCAAATCAGACTGACACATGGTGTACCAGGACAGAAGTGGTGACGTAACTTTTGCAAGGTGGTCATTTCTGACACTATAACATTGTGGCTAATAGCGCAAGTAAAACGAACGGGGTCTTGTTTGATTGGGTATACGACTGCAATGTGAACATGACCTTGAGTGGTGTTGCACATGCATGAGGTGTGTGGGCGGGCGAAGGGAGATGCAGCGACTGGCAGCAAATTTGGGTGTGGGCGAAAATTTCCAGGCAGTATATCTTGCAGCGCACTGATTTTGGTGCCAAGTGGAAGATCTCGTCTATATTTGCAGAGTTTAGCCATAAAAACCACGTATCCATTTCATTACTTTCATTTCATTCCCATATCCCAATGGAAATATTACTCACTGACACAGACGTGTTACATAAAAACCATGGTCATGCATGTAGACATGCCCCAATTTTTAAATTTGAATTAATCAGTTAACAGAGAGCATCACCTCACCTAAGTAAAACTATCCTCTTCCTTATTTTTTCTTTTGCACTTCCCGCTATTTTAGTATTGTTCACACTAACACGTAGTGTCTGTGTGCAGATGCGAGGTTCTCGATCACGGGGTCCTTCGTGGCGGAGCAGCCGTGGGAGGCGTGGGGCCCCGCGGAGCCGCGAGAGGTGTTCGCGTGCGACCAGTGCCACAAGGTGTACAGGCTGCGCCGCACGCTCCAGCGCCACAAGAAGTTTGAGTGCGGCAAGGAGCCGCAGTTCCAGTGTCCCTACTGCAGCTACCGCTCCTTCCACAAGTGCAACCTCAAGTCCCACATCAAGAAGCTGCACAATATCTCCTGAAGGCCAGTTGTCGACGCGATCCTCTGAGACTGCCTCGAGGACGTGCACGGTGTTGCTGCGTGCTTCGTCATCTGCGGCAGCACGACCGTTGGAATGCCGTAGCTATATCTGGTTCCCTCGCAACTCGTAACTCACCACTTTAGAAGTAAATCCCTGCTATTAATCACCGTATCTACAGTACTACCAACTGAAAATGTGAAAAGTAGTTCAATTTTTTATTTCTTATTAATACTGTAATTTTAAATAGGTTGCCAGTAAAACTGGTTTATTTTTGTATTGTACACATTAGAGTGTAAACTGACTAATAGTAACATATTTTTATCTCCGATAATTTTACGGTGTTGCATTATGATGAATGGATGCTAGTCAATAATGAACAGAAAGTTTTGCTATAAACTTTTCCTACATGAAGTTTAAATCTTCCACCTTACTGCAACACTCGTCATTCTTGCGTGGCAGCTCACTTTTCTATGTCCCTTTCTCCTTCATTCTTCTCCTACTTCCCCACCTTCCCCTCCTGAATTTACGCACTTCCTCGTCTAACTTCCTGAAGGAGACCTGCATCGTTGAGCCACTTCTTCGTTTGACTTTGTAGTACGATGTAGTCCGTTACAGCATTTGGCTAATTACTGTGATCGTTGGGCGGGCCTTCATTGTGTGGCGTACCGCAATGATGAGCCAAGTGTCCTGACCTAAAGCAACTGGCTTTTCCAAATTCTGTCCTATAATTTCCTGCAGTTAAAATTCCCTTTGGCATAATCTAATCTTTTTTGCCCTATATAATTTTCTTGCTTGTGTTCTCTTCTAGCCAGTATGCCCCGCCTTGCTGTTTGTTTCTTAGGGTCCTGATTCACATGTCTGAGCCTTGTTTGAACTGCCGATGTATTAGTGTTTTTACTTTGGCGACACTTTTGCTTTGTAATACAGCCTTCCCCTCTTACAAACTTTGGTTCCTTCGCTAGGTAATCCTTGCCTTCTTAAGTGGCAAATGATGTATTATGGATGTGACTTTTACTGTTTGGATTAATGACTAATTACTTCACACTGTTAATAGGAGTTATGATAATCTCTCATNGTGTTCTCTTCTAGCCAGTATGCCCCGCCTTGCTGTTTGTTTCTTAGGGTCCTGATTCACATGTCTGAGCCTTGTTCGAACTGCTGATGTATTAGTGTTTTTACTTTGACGATACTTTTGCTTTGTAATACAGCCTTCCCCCTCTTACAAACTTTGGTTCCTTCGCTAGGTAATCCTTGCCTTCTTAAGTGGCAAATGGTGCATTGTGGATGTGACTTTTACTGTTTGGATTAATGACTAATTACTTCACACTGTTAATAGGAGTTATGATAATCTCTCATNGTGGATGTGACTTTTACTGTTTGGATTAATGACTAATTACTTCACACTGTTAATAGGAGTTATGATAATCTCTCATGAGAGAAATTTGTAATTTACCCAGTTATACTATACTGAAGAGCCAAAAAAAACTGGTATAGGCGTGTGTATGTAAATAACAGAGGTATGGAACCAATCAGAGTAACGCGATGCGGTCGGCAGCTAGATCGGTTACTGCTGCTACAATGGCAGGTTATCAAGATTTAAGTGAGTTTGAAAGTTGTGTTATAGTCGGCGCACGAGAGATGGGACATAGCATCTCCAAGGTAGCGATAAAATTTGGTTTTGGCGTATGACCATTTCACGAGTGTACCGTGAATATCGGGAATCCGGTAAAACATCAAATCTTCGACATCGCTGCGGCCGGAAAAATATCATTAACGAACGGGACAAATGACGACTGACGAGAATCATTAAACGTTACAGACGTGCAACCCTTTCTCAAATTGGCGCAGATTTCAATGCCTCCTGCATACCTTCAGACATTAGTCGAGTCCAGGCCACGTCGTCTTGCGGCACTTCTGCGTGCNCAGTTTTTTTGGCTCTTCAGTGTATGATGACAACTATGTCACATATTTCTTGAGGGCTCACTTTACTGTGGTTATTTGAGCTTTGAATCATGTGTTTGGGTTTGTAAATAATACAAATATAAAATTTTGATTCTGTACATAACTTATGTTAATTTGTTTTGTACAAAAAGGGAAATATTTTGCATAAAAACAAAAAAAAACTCAGGATATAGCTGCAAGTAATTTTATTTTTCTGTAGGAAGCTTTTTTCTTATTGACATATCACACGTGAGTCCACAGTAATGTTTAACATGTGATGATGGATGTAGCAGGATTTTATAAACTGCTCAGTAATATTTATAGAAAAACATGCTTTTAAGATGATGTGCCGTAAAATTCTTAGATCTCGACATCGATAGTTATCTGAACGGAAACATTCGCATAGATAATATAGTATCTAAACTCAGTTCACCCTGTTCCAAACTTCAAAGCTTATTTTACGTAGTTGATACAGTTACTCTCAAACAAGTTTACTTTGCTTACTTTCATTCAATCATGTCCTTTGGTATTATATTTTGGGCAACCTCGTTTCGCAGTGTACAAATTTCAGAAGAAAGCTGTAAGAATGATTGCAGTTGTTAACAAGCAAGATTCGTGTCACCGCCTTTTTAAAAAGCTAGCTGCACTAACACTAACATGTCAGTATATTTATTCTGTCAAAACATTTGAAGTAGAAAACTCTTCTTACTTTAAAAAAAAATGACATACATTCATATAATATAACAGCCAGGGAAAATTTACTTTTCCAAGTAACCATCTAGCACTCGTACAAAGATGTGCTTATTTCTCAGGAGTAAAGTTATTTAATAAACTTCCAACAGATATTAATGAAATTAGCAGAGTCAATGTAACTAAATTTAAAATTTCAATTTAAAAAATTTATATTAAGTCATAGTACTTATGCACTGTTCTTAACTTTGTTTTTTAAGTATAACCTTTATGTATTGCCTCTCTATCTCAATTAACTTGAATTGTCTTTATAACCTAATGTAATATGCAGTTGTTTTTATGTGCCTGTATTTATTTGTGTGTTTATTTGTATTTTTAATTTTAATTCAATTTTTGGATATTATGTTTGTACATAGTCGCTTGTATATTTGACAACTTCTATATCCTAAGGTCAATCTGACCTATGTAGGATTGAAGGAAGGCAATAAAAAAATATACACATGGATCCAATAGTGCTTCAGAGATGTGATTTGTGAATGGAAGATGGAAGGACCAGTGAGTCAATTCCAAACAGTGTACTGTTGGACCATCACCCTTACTGACGTGGTCCTGGAAAGAAATCCATCCTAACAAAAGTGTGTCATTCTGTGGAGCACTCAAACTTTGTTCTTTGAGCATAGAATGATGAAAATCTACCCCCCTGTTCTCTTCGAACAAAGAAATTGTCTCAATATCTACACTGTTCAGGAATAAAACTTAATAAAGTTACAAAAATCCAGCTGAAATATTAGTTAATATAAGTCATTTAAAAAATAATTTAAAACATTTATGATGTAGTTCTACGTAATATTTTTATTTAACATTAGATAAAAACTCAGACAAAAATTACTTCTGTAAAAATGATTATTATTAGAGATATTGTTAATATTATGTTACAAAAATAACTTAGATGAAGACTTTGTAATTTATTGTCATGCTGTAACCTACTTACAAGTCCTTTCAATGGAAGTGTATTTAATGTGTGATGGAAATGAATAAAAAATATCACAAAAATATTAGTGAAAGTACTAATGTAAAGAATAATTTTTCAGTGAGGAACCTAACATCCGAAAGTAAGTGTGTACATATTAACTGACCAAGGAAGGAGGAGGCGAAGAGTGCTAATTTAGTAGTCTCTCTGATAAGAAGAACTGCTAATGATTGACATCTGTCGGACGGGAGGCTCAATTCTGTTTCCTCCTTCCCACCAGGGACGCATGTGACCCAGGTTACGAGCAAGTTACGAAGTGATTCGATTAATTTCAGCCTGCACCTAATAACAAAAGCCCATCTTCGTTTACTAACGATAACCCTACGATGAAATTTTGGATCATTATTAGGATTATGCTGAGTAATTCAAATTATGACCTGATTATTCCTCCATAAAGATAATGGAACTTTATATTTCTTATTAGGAATATGATCAGGAATAATTGGACCCTACGTTCTCCTATCTCTTAATGATATTTGAGGTTTACCCTCTGGGGACAGTCCCACAGATTTCTCAAATGCTCTCTCCGCTGTCTTGGTGTTCTGTGCTCTATCCATCTTGAGGTCTCCTCTGTCGGGGTGTGACCACGGCTGTAACTGCGGCCATGCCACAAGACAACTCTGCTCGGTCATATTGCATGTTATTGTATGTTTGTCATGTTAAACATGACAAATCTGACCTAAGGAATGTAGGGCTTGCCCATTCTCCCATCGAACTTAGCTACTGACGAGCATGCCGGAAGGGGCTCACCCTGGCATGGCGGGGTTTGGAGGCTTGCCAGATAAAAATATAATAAATGTTTATAGGGCTTTCTGTGGCCGTACTCACTTAAGCATCACACTTGTTTGTCGAAGAGGCTGGAATGGTGATGGTTAGTGGCCGTGCTCTGGCGTAACTCAGTTTGACTTAGCGACATGCTCGCTGTTAACATACTGGATGCACGTTCAGGACTTGGGTTTCATTTACGATCCAGACATCCTGACTTCAGTTTTCCGTGGTTTTTCTAAATCTCTGGAGGCAAATTTCTGCAGTGGTTTCTCAATACAGGTCATGGCTGATTTCTTCACCATTCTGGCATTTTTGAACATATTGTTTCATCTGTAATGGGCCCACTGTCGATGTGACATTAATTTGTACCAACTAATTTCGCAAGCACTTAGTCACTAAATGGTTCAGAGCCTACTGTGGTCAGAAATCTCAACGTCATCAGCCTTTTTGTGCTTAACTTTAAAAATTAAAACTCCAACTTTTACTTTTATTGGTTTTATATATGGAAAAATTATAAATAAGTTCTGTTATGTGTGTACATGAACACTTAGAGAAGTGTAATATCAAGACAACTAAGAACAAGTGGCAATTTGTTTAGAGTGGTGGTGATTACAAAATTATACAAAATGCCGAAGAAAATTGTTGCTAGGGCCGTGATCCACTCCTCTACTTTTCCCCTCTCTCCAGTTCTAATGACCTCGCTGTCGATTAGATGTTAAGCCGTACATATCTACCTTTCTCCTCTTATTGTTCACCACTTTGTGTGGGATNCATATCTACCTTTCTCCTCTTATTGTTCACCACTTTGTGTGGGATCATTTCTTTTCTTTTGTGAGTTGCCGTCATGTTCGATGGTGGTAGTGAGGCCTAATCACCGTGCCGTGCCCTGCAATCATTATTCTGTAAAACAATTAAGACTGTTTATTTCTATAAAACTTTTAAAAACTAAATGTTTTTTGAAATTGTTTATGTTCAAAGGAATTTGGTGGGCACAACAGTGTTCCAGAGAAATGGCAGATATTTTTGGCAATTGACACACCACTTCACATGTTTGTCTAAAGGATGCACTATATTTACTGTGTGCATTTTTTTTTACTCGCTGGTTTCATTACATCAACAAAATGCTTTGTATTTTTCACAATAGAATTTTGGTGTTTATATCTGTCCTCTGTATTATAGGAATGGAATGCAGAAACTCAGTGATGTAGATGGTTTTCGACGGGAAGAATACCAGGAATTAATGAACATTCTCAAGCATTGTTTGACTGTAATAAATCAAATAGTGTTTTTTTTTTTTGCTTGTAACCATTTATTCATACAAACAATTTTGTCTTCTCGTAAAGAGTAGAACAGGTGACTTATATTTCAGCAGTTGAGTTAAGAATGACTGTATACATTGCATGTACAGTTTATAAATTAAGACAGATATGTACCATAAGGCCTTTATAGGTAATTTTGGTCTAAATTATTAGAAACTAAAGTACTTTGTTTTGTGGTTTTGTCACATAGCGCAACAACATAATGAAAAATATTTGTCTGCATATAACACTGGCAAAAGTAAATATTTTGTCCAGAATTAGAACCAAACTTTTCCATAAGGGCCAAAGTAATTCTGCTTTATGATATTACCAATTCTTCATTTTTTATGGTGTATCACAGAATTCCTGAGCAGAGAAGTGGTTACAACTACATAAATGTATCTACTAAAGTTGTCACAAGGGTGTCCCACTGGCATGGTAATATAGTTACAAGATGGTTGCATATTTCAATGGCATATTTGGTAACATGGCANCAAGGGTGTCCCACTGGCATGGTAATATAGTTACAAGATGGTTGCATATTTCAATGGCATATTTGGTAACATGGCAGACATCTTAGTATCAACAAAATTCTGACAAATGAAAACTGAAAATGGAGACATGATGCTCAGGCATATTCTGGGAAACAAGTGGGTTTTCATTTACCATAGACTAGATGTAGGACTCTTTGGCCATTATCAAACTGAAACATTTACTGCCATTTGTTTATAGTCATCCATGTGAGTGAGTAAATTAAAATATTTGGGCGGCTTTTAATAGCAAGGTCTTCAGAGCAGATAAGGGAGAAGCGAGGTGTGTATGGAGTAACACCAGAGGTCGAGGGAAACGGGAGATCCCTAAGAAAACCCGCCGACCAGCAGCATTGTCCAGCGCAATTCCCAATTCTGAAATGCAAAAATTTGGGGATGACTTAGACGACAACTAAAGGATAAAGGATAAATGGCACNCGCAATTCCCAATTCTGAAATGCAAAAATTTGGGGATGACTTAGACGACAACTAAAGGATAAAGGATAAATGGCACGGAAGTGGCAGAGGAGAAATATTGAAACAATAGATACTTTGAGTCAAAGAAATTTGCCAGATATTTTGTACTCTGCATTACACAAATAAAACTCAATAAGTGTTTCTTGTGAGAAATTGAACATAAAAAAGTAAGTTTGCCTCTGTGTGACTGAAATTTTAGCTACGAAAAGGATGTCAGCCTTTATTTGCATTATGTATACATATTCAGTATACTACTGACACGCCCGAGCTGCAAAAGGCAGACCTGGTGATGGTTATGAAGGTGGCTGGCTCTCTTGGCCATCTACTCATGGAAGAACCAGCCGCTACCCTGACAACAGCAGGACTGTTGGAGGAGAAGGAGTAGCTGCTACCCGTACGGGAGCAAGATGTGGGAGGGAGAGCAGCTGCTAAAATGGGAATAAACTCAGGGACAGGTGAAGCTGCTACTGCTAAAGGATTGAGCTTGAGAGGAAGTGGCAGGTGGGGAATACTTCCTCAACTTAGTGGTCACCTGAATCACTCTGTCCACTTCTTCCCCAATATTTTATAACTAGGACCATTCCCTGATGTACATCTACAAAGTGAAGTTAAACCACATTGTGGTGAGCACTGCTGTAGTAGAACAACCAACAAAACACATCTAGTGATAGCTTGAAGGTATATTTATCAACATCTGAAGTATTTACAGAATAACAATGTGACTTTATGGCACTATAATGCAGTGTGCCACCTATTGACGTTCCGAGACAGTCACCTACTTCTGGGGTTGCTGGAGTGGGAAGAGTAAGTTCCTGCTGGCTTGGTTGCCATGTTTGCTCCATCTTCCCCAAGTACTCTGTATATTATCTGTACAAGGTTGTTATATGTCTTAGTCTATACTACACTGCCTCCATAGCCACTGCTAAAAATATTGTGTACACATTAAAAGACAACAGGTGGGCATGCATTTTAAAAACAAAAATTATATTTCACGTATGTTATATTACAACAACAACGACGAAATCTAAGGAGAAGTAAAAATGTGCTGTAAGAGTGACCACATCAGCTACTCATTCACGAGCAATACAGTAGGTGGTCGTTCTCTCAAAACCCTAAATATCTCACATCTCACAAGTTTTACTTCTGATCATTACTTTACCTTACAGTCTACTTGAGCTTGACCTTTCCCTTACGTACGTGCCTGGACCATTCTTACATCTGGTGGCACATTCAGTCTCTTCTCATGCAAGGCATGCATGAGACAGGAGATGGAATGTACACAAGGTTGAACATCGCGAACTGGAGGCTGGCTATGTTAACGACGACCTGCTTGGCCTCCCAGCTGACTTTCATACTAGATATTGCGGAAGTTGGTAAGTTTTTTTATATTTTTGCTTTCAAACACTAATAACTGTGTGAGTTAACACATAATTTGCTTTCGATAAATATTTATTACGGTAGCTATATCTCATGTTCTACCTAGCCTTGCTGACTGCTGCCTACCAACAAATAAATATATAATAGAAATGCTCAGTTATACAAACTGCAACACGTCTGTTACTACTCAATAATTATAATTTTATCTTAACCTTTGCTTATATTTACTGTAGTTACAAACAAAATATCCATAATTGAAACTTTGACCATGAATGTAATTAAATAGTGAAACAATACAACACACCAGATTTCTTCATGTGAACCAATAGCCTAATAAAGCTCTGCCTATGAGCCCCTAGTTGTGCCCAGCATGACAGGACAACACTAGATTCTCGTCCACGCTCACTCCAGAATTCTGCCCAGTGTGTGTTCGTCAGCAGTCGCAGTTCATCCGTCCCATAACCTTGGTTCTGTCGTACAAGAACCACGCATGTTTGGCCACGCAGCACTGAGAGATGGTTACTTTGAAACTTGCAGGCAACTTCGGCCCAACCTGTGTATAAGCGTCTTTATATTTTCAATCCCAAGAAACAGACATTCTGCATTTTGTTTTGTGGTTTATTACACAGACTGCGACAACAGAAGGAACATGCTTGTTACAAATACAGAATTAAATACCTAAATGGACCTAGGAAATCATGTCTGACTTGCTTTTGGTAGGTGGTATTGTCTCCATCACAATTGGCTGTGCTCANATATGCCACTGCAGCCATACACCTACACGACAGGGAATTCCTGTGTACGTCTATCATCTGTATCTCCCCGATTCCTCACTTGTTCAGTAAACATCGTGGTTAGCTTCAACTTGCAAAAGTAAATAAAGGTTATTACCTTGTGCATAGCGTTTGTAACGTATGCCGATGGCAAAACAGTTCACAGAAGTCATCTCGGGGAGCAAGTTGGGAATGACAGAGCGTAATTTCTCACCTGCCAACAGACGGCGGTATTCATTTAAGAAANCATCTCGGGGAGCAAGTTGGGAATGACAGAGCGTAATTTCTCACCTGCCAACAGACGGCGGTATTCATTTAAGAAAGCTCACACAATGTAGTCCAAGGATTACGATCTCCACAAATGTGTATTGATAATAGTTGACTGTGGCTGTGTTTTCAGTGATGAAGAACTTGGGGAAACTTAAAATAATCCACTGAGTGAGGTGGCTCAATGGTAAACTTTCTGACTCGCATTCAGGAAGACCAAGGTTCGAATCCTGGCCAAGCTGTGGTTTTCTGTGGTTTTTTTTTAATTACTCCAGGTGCATGCTGGGATGGTTCCTTGCTACAGGACGTGGCCAGTTATTTCCCTGTTCCTTCTCTAAATAACTTTCTCTGCCTCTTATGACCTCGCTGTCGACGAGACATTAAGCCCTAACTACCTACCTGGAAATAGATACTGTATGAAATTTTCTCAAAGAGTTTGACATGTGTAAATACATACATTGTAGTGTGCGTACTTCAGTTTTTGTGAACTTATTTTTTATACTTTTGTTTGTGGATTTCTCTACANTAAATACATACATTGTAGTGTGCGTACTTCAGTTTTTGTGAACTTATTTTTTATACTTTTGTTTGTGAATTTCTCTACAGCACAAGGTATTCTTGGAAGCGTGTCACATCAAATTGTATCATTGTAAATTGATAATTCCTGTAATCACTCTATCTTACCCTCGCGTTCACGCAGCGCTTCAGAATGTGCCATCGACTATAAATTGTGTTCTGCAAGCTGATAGATGAGTGGTTTCAAATTGACTATAANGGCGCTTCAGAATGTGCCATCGACTATAAATTGTGTTCTGCAAGCTGATAGATGAGTGGTTTCAAATTGACTATAAGTGGTGTATCCCCACCCTTTTAAAAAGTTTTGATATCTTTCAAAAAAATAAAGTCTTGTAGTATTATTCTTTATTTATAACTATTTAAATGTCTACATATGATGTGTTTTTTTTTTTATCAGCATCTTGTATTGCGAGAATAAGTATATTCAAGACAGAGGGGTTTCTGTAGAAAGCGGGCAATAGACATCCAGGAGTCTGTGTTCTCACCAGGTGGGAATAGTGCNCAAGACAGAGGGGTTTCTGTAGAAAGCGGGCAATAGACATCCAGGAGTCTGTGTTCTCACCAGGTGGGAATAGTGCGGTGAGGCTGATGTCCGCTGTTCTGTGCCCGCAGGTCAGGTGGACCTGTGGCTAGAGAGCATGGCCGCACACCTCGNGGTGAGGCTGATGTCCGCTGTTCTGTGCCCGCAGGTCAGGTGGACCTGTGGCTAGAGAGCATGGCCGCACACCTCGAGCAACAGGGCGGCGAACAGGAGCCGTCGTTCCCGTGCCGCACGTGCGGCCGCAACTACCGCCAGGCATCCTCGCGCAGAAAGCACGAGTACTACGAGTGCGGCCAGGCGCGCAGGTTTGCCTGCACCTACTGCAACTACAAGGCCAAGCACCGTCACCACCTGACCACTCACGTCACTCGGCTGCACAAGGTCCACCGGTGGACGCCGCTCCCGGGGGGCGGCACACGTTCCCACGACAACTGAGCTCCTGGGGACTGCACTACAGCAGCTGATGAAGCTGTTCCTGACTCCTCGCTAGATTATGATGCGCAGCTAATTGCAGTTTCTCTGTATACTCATGTTTTAGTGTGAAAGTAGGTGGTCAGAGAATTTCTTATTTCGATTTTGCAATTAAAAGCTTGACATTACATGTTAATATTACATGCATTAACGTTTTTTGAATCCAGACATAAGGGGTGATCCAAGTGTGCAAACAATATCTATTAGGAAATTTTATCTCCCCCGTGGCTTACAACCCCCAAACACATGATGGAGTGAGGCTTGCAAGTATCTTACATTTTATTTGCTGGTTGTATTGCACCATATGCTTCTACATCTTCTGTAGCCTTTGCCACGGCCGCGGTGGTGTAGTGGTCAAGATTGCTCGCCTCCCACCAAGGTGAACCGGGTTCAATTCCCGGCAGGGGTTACTCCTGGATTTTTTCATGTGGGAATCGTGCCGGACTATGCCACCGCTTGTCGAGTTTTCTCAGTGTTCTCCAGTTTCCCGCGCCCATGCATTCCGATACTACTCCGTGCTCGCCTCACTTCACCNGTCGAGTTTTCTCAGTGTTCTCCAGTTTCCCGCGCCCATGCATTCCGATACTACTCCGTGCTCGCCTCACTTCACCCTCATCAGTTCTCAAGACCTGGATGTTAAGAGCCGCCCAAATCTCTTCACTCCCTTACTAACTTCAGGTCACCGTGGCCTACATCCGAAGTCCGACGCCGGGTGTCGGTCGTCTCTGTGTATACGGTTGCACGACCACTCAGAGGCAAGTTTATA
>NQII01006833.1:89925-108637 GCA_002778355.1 Clitarchus hookeri | reverse complement strand
TTGTTCCTTCATTTCGGCCACCTGGTCGAGGATGATCTGTCGGCGGTGGGCTAATGGGTTACCCGGGCGGCAATACATAGGGCGTGTGTCCTTTACCCAGATTTTATGCTGTATGGCTGTGGTTTGTTGTAACCGGCCATTGTTTCCAAATATCGCCGCATGGGTGTTTATTATGCGTACTAACGCCCGCAGCTGGTCGGGTCTTAACTGGTGGTTTACCTCTTNGGTATGGTTCTTGGCCCGTCTGTGTTCACGGGAGCCTCCCAGTTCACGGCCATTCTGTCCCGCTTGCCCAGGTATAGTCGTCTTTGCCCGCAGTCTATTATGCAGCCTTGACCCGACAGCCAAGGTTGCCCGAGGATCACTTCTTCCGCTAACTGCGGGGCGCAGAAGAACTCTGTGGAGACGGTCTCGACCCCCGTGTCTACTGGCAAGGCGATTTTTCCTTCTATTGTTAGCCTGGATTCTGTTTGGGCCATTTGGACGTGCCGCGTGTCCTTCTTCATAGTTTGTCTTTGTTCAGGTGTCAGCAGTTGGCTTCTGATAAAATTGCTGGCCGCGGCTATGTCTAAGATTGCCTTGACGGTGTGTCCATTGATCCGGGTTTCTGTGCGCGGGGCTTGCGTGGTTGCCTCCGGGTCGCCTACTGTGTATACCTGTCTCACCATTTGATTTATGCTGGGGACGCCAGGTGTCTCGTGGTCCCAGCACGGGCGTTTCCCTCCCCTTGTCCCTGGGGAGCTGCCTTCCCTGTTCCTAGGGGGGCGTTCCTGGCTGCTCTTTCCCTTTCTACAGCTATCCGGGTTTTTATGACTGGACAATCCCGGTGAAGATGCCTCCCTGGGCAGTACCAGCAGGCTGGAGGGCATCCACTTTCGCTCTTGTCTGCGTCATGCTGTATCGTCTGCTACGGGCGAGCGGAAGGTGGGGGGTGGGGAGGTGAGTCCAGTCCCTCACCATGCGCATTTCCCTATAGTCGACTTCTGCTTCTTTCGCTCTTTCTACGAGTTCTTCCATCTTTATTGCCCTTGGGTGGCGAAGGACGCTTCTTAGGGCTGGTATTAATAGCCTCGTGATGATGCCGACTCCCTCCGCTTCTGTTCCCTCTGGTGCAATGCGTGCATACATTTGTGCCTTCCTCCGAATAAATATTTCTACCTCTTCCTCGCTTTGTTGTTGTTGGGTGTAAAACTCGATTCGTAGCCCAGTTATCACCTCTTCTCCCGCGAACTTGCTGCTCAGTCGGGCCGCGAACTGTTCCCATGTTGCTATAAATTCCTCATATCTGTCCCACCAGCTGAGGGTGGCTCGCTTTAATTGATCGCGTGCCTTCTGCACCTACCACCTCCTGGGAACACCCCCTGTCCGGAACTCGTGTTCACAATTCTGTATAAATAGTTCTGGATCTTCGTGGGGTCTTCCTGCGAACTCCGGCAGGACCATTTCCTCCACTATTCCCTGTCTTCCCTCTGCCCGGGTGTCCCGGGTTCGGTCTGTGTTTGACGGGAGCTCCCCGTTTGTCTGTTTCTGGCACATTCCGCACTGGTATACCCAGCCTCTTGTGCCCTCGGCTCTTTCGGGCTACCCTATACATAGGTTGTGGAATGCCTGGGTACAGGTAGCGCACCGAGTCAGGCGCGTGTTGTGTCATGGGCAACTCGGGAGGTCGCATTGTGTCTGCGCCACCTGACACTCAAGGCACTGGTACTCTGTTCCTTGTGTCGGCCGGAAAACCTCTGGCCAGCCGATGCATTGATTGCATTGCCGCCGCGGGCAATTGCGGCACTGTACTATATATAGCCCCGTGCCTTGGCATCGCGGGGTTCTGCACTGCTCTCTCGTTTGNTCTGCACTGCCCTCTCGTTTGCCCCCTGCTTTCGCTGTGTGATTTTATGTTACTCGGGAATGCCCTGGTCCATATCTCGTCTCCTACTTCCTGGGCCCGCGCACTCCCCCTTTCTTCTAAACTCCGCGCGCGTCTGTGGCTTGCCATTTTCGCCTGGATTTTTATTTATTGTCTGCTCCTTTCTCGGTTAAACTGTCGGTAAATTGGGCGCCACGAGGGATAATAATAATAATAATAATTATTATTATTATTAACTTTACGACACCCTCGAAGTCGTAAGTGTGCTAGCAAGCTCGGTCGGGCACGGTCCCGCTACTCCCAGGTAATTTCTGTCCTTGCCTAATTCTATACAGATTTCAGCTCGCCTTCACATTGCGGCGCCATAATTGACACCTGCCAAAGCTGAGGTTTGGACGTAGGTGTTGTAATCTGTTCTGTGGCGTGAGGCGCCAACACTTAATACTAGTCCTCAGTGATCTGGCGTAGGAATGCTTCGACACTGTTGTTTAATGGTCCAATTCACTAATAAATGAATACAGTATAATTCATATTTCACAAATCGAGGTTTTATTGTTGCATGGACATGTGAATTGATACATGAACCCTTAAGACAACTTCCTCCCTTTTCTACGTATGCTCTGTACAATTCGCGTCGTAAAAGGGGGTGTGGTGGATCTTCGCCGCACTTGTTGGATGATTCTAAAAGATCCTTCACACTGCGGGATAACTACTAAAGGTCCTTCACACTCGCTTGATGACTGTACTTATCTGGCTTGCTGTGCTGGTAGTTGTTCCTGCAGATGAGGTCCGGTGAGCTTGAACTGCTCTCGTCCTGTCACAGGCGCCTTGGTGACTCGTCGCAACGTCCCTCCTTCTCGGGTCGACGCCGGACTCTGCATCTGATGGCGGCTGGCTGCCGTGCTCGTCTCCTGCGGAATCACTCCTCCCTCCCGGAATCTCATCGGCCGACTGCCCTGTTTCCTCGGACTCCTGCGGTTTTGTAGGCCCTCATTGCCATATTAAACTGCCCCCGCTTCTCCAGGTAGCCGCGGACCGCCCCCCTGGGTAATCAACCGCGGGCGTGTACTCCAGCTCCGCACTTGGGTCCAGCGTCTGCTGTTTTGTTCTGGTTTACCAGTTTCAGCACTCCGTTCTGTCCGTGCGGAAATAATTGAAAGGGGCCTCTCGTTGCGCTCGTCCAAACGCTCTCTCGGTTTTTATTGTGGTCGAAAGCCTGGGACAAAACACAGCCTGGCGAGGTCATAAATATGCCTCGCCGTTCCTGCCTGCTCGCGTAGTCTGGCGTCTGTCCTTCAATTCTGCCTGGAGGTTTGTTGTTTGGTTCGGCGTTGTGGGAAAACTTCGGGATCTCCCCCTGGCCGCTGCACTCGTGTTCTTCCCGCTGTCACCTGATCCCACACCGTGGCACTATTCTCCCGCATGTCCGCCTTCCCATGCAAATGGTCGTCTTGTAGGGCCGATCTGGCGCCGTTCCCTTCGTCACGGCTGCCAGGCCCTAAATCCTGATTGATGTCGTTCGCCTGTGAGCTTCGTTAGAGCGTGGTACGGACGAATAAAATATAGGGACGCCGCAGGCGTCAGCATTTATGGTGTGCCCAATTTGGTACAAATTTATTTGGAATTTTCGAGTGTAACTTTTAGTGGGAATCGGTTGATTCGTCCTCGAGGCATGGCTTAAAACCTCCATAATTTTCATGTGACGGTCTTCATAAATGGAGGAAGAAAATGTTATGTTATTGCAATTTCGATAATTGTGTACTGCTAAAATACAAAGTTAAATTAAAATATATGACATAGTTTCGTAGATATCGCCTTCAAAACTAAAATAATTTTATAGCCGCCATTCTGTAAATAAGTGGGCCCTACTTTAAAAAATTAATTTATTCTCTTCGCCAAATTTTGTAGAAATGGGTTGATTGTTTCCTAAGATACTAGATAAAAAAATTAATTTTTCCTATTATTCGGATATCTTACAAAATTGCATATAAATGGTGCTTTGCATAGACAAATTTGATAGTTGTTATATGTACTGCTAGTATAAAAAAGTTAACTAAGAATTTGTTTCCTTAATAAAAGAAACTGAGCTAAAATATTTATTTAGCGATGATTTTGAAAATAAGTGCCTGACCTACATGAACATGCCAGTTTAAACCACCTGCTACAATACTGTTTGTTTGCCAAATTTGGAAGGAATCTGCCAATTACTTTCCGAGATATGGCAAAAAAAAAATTTTTTTACACCCATTGCACTGTCTTACAAAATGGAGGACAAAAATGCTTTATGCACTTACAGTTGATTTTTGTAATATCTACCGTGAGCATACAAAGTTAAGCAGAAATTTATATCATGGTTTTGATGATATATCATTCTATTCTTAAACTTGCTATATGGCCGCATTTTTAAAATAAGTTTATGGCGTGCTTAAAGCATACCACTTGGCATCATCTGCATCGGTAATACTTGTTTGCCAAATTTGGTAGCAAAAGGTTTTTATTTACCGATACACAGTAACTTTAATTATTCATATGCACTGTCTTCCAAAATGGCTGAAAAATGTGGTAATTTGTTTGTATATTTAATGTTTTTAATAGATACCTTCAGTATACAAAATTTGATCGGAATTGGTTAAATGGTATGGCAGATATGCTAAATAAATTTAAACCTTTGTATGGCCGCCAATTTAAATTCAGTAACTAATCAAGTACAATTAATTACGTTTACATGGCCTACCATAGTATCACTTACATGCCAAATTGGGTGAGAATTGGTTAAAATAGTTTTCGATATATAATGTAAAATATTTATTTTTTTAATGGATGCTATTTTACAGAATGGCCGACCAACAAAAATATGCATCTCGAAATTGTATGCTTCCACAATGGTCTGCAAGTGTACAAAATTTGTTTTAAATCGGTTTAATAGATCCAGATATATAACATATCACCCAAATTTTTTAAATGGCCGTAATTTTGAAAGTAAGTGCTTGACCTGGTCGAAAACTATAAAAGTTAGGTGTCATTAATAAGGATCATATATGTACCAAGTTTGGTGAAATTCTGTTTAAGAGTTGAAACAATTAAGGGGGGTGGGGGAACACACACGCACAGACACCTACACAGCCACAAACACATAGACACACAAACACAGACAGTTAAGTGATATCATAAGATTTTGTTTCTTTCGGAAAGTAAGCTAAAAATTACGGATAAATTGAATAAAATTATTTTCTCCTTACCTTCTTTACAAATATGTAAGTGGTAATAGGGAATGCGGTATTTCTTGGTTCTGTTAGCCTACACAGAGTACTTCAATAAATATTATGCCAATGGAGACTTTTCAGAATTGGCCCCACCTATTCGATGAGGAAAAATATGCTGATTTTTTTGCATAGATACAAACACATTTAACGATTTTTGTTTTGGTAGTGATATTAGCTCTTAACGTTGCGTACAGTAATTAAACGATAAAAAATTCTGTCGTCAGCACATCAGACCATTAGACCTGCTGCATTTCTTGTACGTATACTATAGTTAACTTTCCACAAGACACGTCAATAGGAGTCTCTCATCACATATTTGTAGTTTCGTAACTGTCGCTAGATAAATGTAAGATCACTAAAACGCAAACCTAGGGAATTACAATATAAACGTGTATGCTGCAAATTTAGTACAGCAAAAAATTATAATATCGCCCAAATGTCGCGGCGATAAAAGGTCACAAATTATTAAAGCAACGAAGTGTTTCCAGATAATCGTTATGATACAAAAATTTGTGACTCAAATAATATAACTCTAAACACAGGATATTATTTTCTACTTAAAATACTGCAAAATAGTAAGCATAAAGAGCTTTAAAACATCAGAGAATGCCAAGCACATTTATGGTCATATTCAAAACACTTTATTACTAAAAGCCAGTGGAGGAATGGATTTCGGAAATGAAAGATGAATAAGCGTTTTCTTCTGCTAGTACTGTCTAATACACTACGCAATTTCCGGAACTGCAGGACTGCCAAAATATTAAATCAATAAATATTTACCTATCACTGATTACTTTAAATCACAAACATTTTGGGAAAAAATTTCGGCTTCCTTAATGTTGTAGTGTTATGGCTAGCTACTTCTTAAGAAGTTCAGAAGAAAACTTTCTCAGGAAATGAAATAATTAATCACGAAGTATAATTTTTGGAATTTGGCCTTCTAACGGGCAGGAAGGAGTTTTTTTGAGATCCGACTAGGCGTCAAAATATTAACAAGGGAAACGAGTGAGAAAGTGAGGAGAGAGGGGGAGGAAAAAACTCCACGAAACAACAAAACTGTAAGTTTATTTTTAATAAGTATTTATTTGGGCATTTAGTTGTAAACTTTCAGAGTAAAGGAACATATTAATTATCCTGTCAAGTGTAATTAAAACAGTCTAATTTTTTCTCGCTAAATTCTTGACTGAAATATTTATATTGTCAGGCGATATCAATAAATAAATGAAAACATTCAATATATTTTATTAATTAATAACTAAGAAACTACGAGTGTATTTTCGTATTTAAGTGCTAATTCAAAATAAGCACAAAAACCAGACAGTAAACTAGAATGTTACTTTATCACAAATTCGTTGGTCTTTGAGAGACATTTAAATACATTGTACTTAACAATTCTAAACAAGATCAGATCTTGATTCATATTACAGAAAATACAACGTATCATGAATTAAATATTTTCCACACCTGTTAAAATGTTTAATCATGCTAAAATACCTGAAACATTCATTTAACCGACTATACAACACCGCATTTTTAAGTTATTGTTTTGGCATCAAGAGGATGTTACATTCTTCGCCCAAAATAAATTAGTAAAATAACGAGATTGGATTACAGTTTTTTATTTTAATTTCTGGTTGAACTGACTGTTAATAGCAACTAGTGGGAGCTACCCGTAATGGTGAAGTGTTGTAACACAAACACAATTACCTCAAAAGGAGATGACACCAGCAAACTGTATCTACCATGACAAACGCCTTCAATGATGGACGCCAGTGTACACAAGATATAAAACGAATGAAGCTGTTTGCTTTACAAGCGCAGTCCCGAATAAACATTCCTTACCGAGCGATACACTGGACTCTTTGTGGTCGGAGTTCTGTGTCAAGGCTAAGAATGACGCATATCCTGTACTTTTAGAGACTACTGTCATGTCTTAAATTCACATGAGCACATCCATATTCTTACATAAACGTGAACTTCTGCAGAGCTCAGTGGTACGTTTATTTACCTAGCGTTTATGGTCATACAGTAAAATAATTTACTAGTATTCTGGATATAATAGGTTTGAACCAAATGAACCGCATTGAATGCTAACATCCCACACAGTTTTCAATCCCTATTCCAGTAAAATTAAAGAAGAGTTGTTTAATTATGGGCTATATTAATTCCCCTGCCATTAGATTACTCACTACTCAGCCTCTGTACTTATACTAAAAAAAAAAATTCTAACTGTTGTTATATTTATTGCCTTTTTTAAAATACGACATAAATAAGACATCAGAAGAGCTAGGTAAGTATAATTTTAAAGAATTATCACACATACAAGATCCGAGCGAAGTGGCGTAGTGGCGACATACTGGCTTCGCATTCAGGAGGACCGGAGTTCGATTGCCGGTCCGACCTTGCTCATTATGGCCATCCAGTTTTTTTCCGAAATCAAGTTGAATGCTGGGATCGTTCCCTTATACAAATGAAGATGGAATCCTTTCTTGTTCATGACTACCAGAGCAACTGTCTCCGTCTCCAACGTGAACGAGCCGTTAAGGCCTACATACCCGCGTATCCTACCTCGATGTGGTACAGCAATTCAGAACCTCCAGTTTGGCAAATAATAAACATGCAACTAATACGATAATTATTGAAACTGGGGCTTGGAATTTTTATAAAATTATTGTTTACTTATCTAAACATAATTAGTGTTTTCTTTTATAGATATAAAATAAATGATTATTATTATAAATAAATATAAAATGTTATTGAGTATTGAAATGTTGCTTAAACTGTGGATAAGTTTTTCGTGACATTAAGTTCTAAATTATATTTAATTTATGCTATGGATTATTTAAATGGTGCTTGTATGGTGTAAATGGAGGTTAGTAGTATGACTATGTTCCTTCCGGCCCAATGTATTTTAAGTAGGAGCCGTGTGGCTGTTGCTGTGGCTGTGGCTGTAGCTAGTGGTATTCGGCTCGACTCGGACCAGCTTGGCAATCTTCAGCTCGACTCAAGGAGTGCTTGGAAGCCGGCGACTCGAGTTTGTCAAACGTACCCAAAGGTATTCGGCAGTTACACACACTAATTCTTCAAGCTTTTTGTTTCTTGTAGCCATATTGGTTTTATAGGCATAGGGAATGTGAAATCGTGAATCTGTAATTATTATCCATTTTTAAAAAAAATTATTTTAAATTTTTTTTTATATTGTGCCGAAATTATACATAGAGTAGTGCGGAAACATGCGAAAGTCACTCATTCAATTACTACATTTCTAGACCTCTCTCTTGAATACTGGTTAGTATATTATGCCAGAATCTGCAAATTATTCATCTGCCTCGACTTTTTTTGTAGGTTTAAGTATTCTACTTAGATTATGACGAAACCCAGCACATCATAATATAGCCATATGCACGAGTGTGTTATAATGATGTTATGTATCAGCATCAACCAAAATTTATATATGCTTTATTGGTGTTCATTTAAATGCCAATACTGCCATACCTGCAAGACTTGGAATGTATGAGGGTGATAAACAGTCTTAACTTTCATGCTCTTCTTGACCATCTATCTGTGAATTGTCCAATCATTCCATTGATATTTGGATCAATATATTAATCTTCCAATCATTTCATTAATCGTTCACAATATTCGCCATTCCACAACCAATCCTCACCAATACTCAGTAATCATATCATCAATTTTACGCAATTTTTCCATCAATCTTTTGCAATCTTTCGATCAATCTCGCAATATTTCCATCAATCATCCTCCGCTATCCCCAACAATTCATGTAAATCCTTCGATAAATCCTAATCCTTCGATCAGTCCCAATCCTTTTGATCAATCACAATCCTCTGATAAATCCCAATCCATTGATAAATCCCAATCCTTCAATCAATCCCAATCCTTCGATCAATCCCAATCCTTCGATCAATCCCAACCCTTCGATCAATCCCAATTCTTCGATCAATACCAATTCTTCGATCAATCCCAATCCTTCGATCTATGTTATAATTGAATGAGAAACTTTCGCATGTTTCCGTAATACACTCTGTATAATTTTGGCAGAATAACAATTTGTAATTAAAATAATTTATAGAAATCTTATAATAAATTCAGATTTACGATTTTACATACCCTATGACTATAAAACCAAAATGGCTACCAGAAACAAACATATTCTTGAAGAATTAGTGGGCATAACTTCCGAGCACCGTCGGGTACATTCAACAAACCCGAGTCGCCGGCTTCCGAGCACCCCCTGAGTCGAGCCGAAGATTACCGAGCTCGTCCAAGTCGAGCCGATTACCGCTAGCTATAGCCAGATCCACAGCCACACAGCTCCCAAAAAAAGGCATTGGGCCAGAAGGAACATAATCATACTACTCAGAGTTTACACTCACTTTCCTAGTAAAGATAAAAGTCATTGAGTCATGCAGCTCTGTGTGTTCTCCACCTCCGCAGAGTTTGTAATAATTTGCAAAGACATTTTATAATATTTAGTAGATATGCGATGCCAATAAGTGCCGTCTCTTCGCAAACATTCATTAAACAATATATTTTCCAATTATAAAATAGCACCAAACCCAAACCATATGGAACGATATGGAAAACCACCATTTATAAAAAAAGCCATCAACATGGTAGAAAATTGCACATTTGGGTCCATCGAATGTGGTAACATTGTTTCGATGATTAGATACATATTAAGACACGTGAACATCTACACGTGGACACGACACACAAGCGTTAACAGGAAAGTAATTTCATGAGAAAGCAGAGAAAATAAGCTTAATGATGTGTTCTGTCATGGCGGAAATGGACCCGTAATTTCATGTGTTCGAAATTTATGAATTAATTAATTAAATAATTATGTGGGAGACCTGTTAGAATAAAAGTACGTATGGTAACAAAAAAATTACGAAGTTAGACTGTTTTTAATTAATACTTTTCCTGTGAACATACATACACACTTTGCAGTATTGTTCTACATCGGCATACATGACATTGGGGCACTTATCGATGTGACCAACGTCCATGGAAATACCCAGACGCATGTAATCGCACTTTCACAACAGCTAGATTAGATATTTCTGTTTGAGAACTGGCAGTTTCAAACATACAGCACATAACACTATCCTAGCGATTACCACCGTTTTACGAAATTAAAGAAGTCTTGGAAGGTGGTCTCTTTGCCAACAACAAAGAGCTCAAGCAAACGGGAAATTCATTTCTCAATATAATAACGGCCAAAGTGCCGAGAGCATACAAAATATTACCTCCCAATAAAATAGTGCAATGGGTTCCTACCCAGAATAATAGCCCTAGGTTACGATATGCTCTCTCTCTATCTGCTTCGCATCCCGCGCGAACGAGTGGAAGTGAAGGACAGCAGTTATATGATGGCGGCGGCAGCAAGTGAATGGATTGTTTTGAATGACAGGCGAGTTATAGTCCGGTGACCGCGTATCTGTTACAGAAAGCGAGCCGACACGACGATCCTATTTGCAGCGCGCGCTGCTGACCCTGGTTGCATTGACTTTCTGTATTTATCTGAAGAATGTTCTAGTCGTTTGCTGCACTATTTTCTCTAGGCGTGACTCGGGGTGCTTCGAGCTTTCCAGGTCAAGGTCAGAAGAGCATAAATTGTCCGACGGACCTCCGGGCCGGGAGTAGTTGAATGAATGAATTGACTGAGTTCCGTCGATAAATGATGAGCAGCGAGGTAGGTGACCAGTGGAAGGGAAATCTGCGACTGCGAATATCAAGCAGTGAAGAGTGCGGCTGGCAGGCTGGACTGTTAGAATGTTCGCGTGAGTGGAAGGCACTATAGATGATGGCAACAGACAGACTGAAAGTGTGTTAATGATGAGAATGAGTTAATTGACTATAACAAAACAGAGACATTAATAAAGACCCTAATTAGAGTAAAAATATACATAAAATATTGCGCTTATTCAGAAAAAAAGACTAACAGTGGAGATAGATTATTGCTGTAAATAATATATGTGTGAATAAATTAAAATAAAATTTAGTTTTTTTTTTTTTAATACCTCCATCCCTCACGAACTCAGATACGCCCCTCAGGCGTCCTTGTAACAGTTAGTAGTTTTATATTAAAGTGCTTTCTTTTAAAATTTTCTTAAGTTTTCTTGTACTGAAACTGGTACTTCTTTCTGGACATGCCAACTAATAAAATCATTTATTTATCTAACATAGTTCAATTACAGCGCATATTTATAAATTTAACGCCCCCATCAGCATGGCTGCCGTTCACTTTACCAGGTTTAATTAAAACCGTTTTACCAACTTAGCAAGATACATTTAAGCGCAGTATCTAAATAATGCCTTCGAAGAAAATAATGTATTTAGTATTATAGGTCAATTTTTGTATCATTATCCTAAAATTTTGATCTTCAACAGTGGTCTACATTCCAGAAAACTATAATGATTATCATAGCAACTTTCCCCGATGAGCTAGTTAAAAAGGTATACAAACGTTATTCATTGTTCAATGTAATTAATATTAATTTTCCTTTGTTCGCAGTAGAATATAATTTTTATGTCGCGTGTTTGTTGAAAGCTCCTTCCATTCCCTAAACCTTACAAGAAACCCTTAACAGAGAGCTTAACATTTTATAATAAATTTCTAATACCAGTTGCTACGTGTGCGTAAAACACTATAAATTTTAATTTTTGCATGGCTGTGTAATAGCGTACGTTAAAACATTGGTACCTTTCATAGAGTAGGGAAGGGTTTAACGTAAAAATAATAAACAAAGCAACCGCTAGGGATAGAAGCATGTATCTTCTCTGTTGCTCAGTTTTATATCCCCTGGTGTGAGCTTAAAGGGTTAAATTTATCATACAACTCCTTTCTTATTCAGCTACGAAAATGAATCCCTGCCCCTTAACTCTTTTTACAGAAGGCTCCTTTAATGCACGTAAATATTAGCTTGCAGTAGCGGAGTGTATAAGTTTTCTATTAGATGAACTGACTTTTCCAACAAGTGCCTTCTTGAATTTGGTATTTGGTTTTGTTTTTATCTCTGACAACCAAAAATTATATTATGCACGGTGCTTCAAAAAAAGTCTCTCAATTTCATGATTTCATATCTTTGTGTAAAATTGTATGAAGAACTTTATTCAAACTCTGCCTATTAAGTAAAGTAAACGCAGTAATTTTCTGAGCAACATTTTTTTTTTACATACTGTTTAAGAATGGCATGTGATATACTAAAGATTAATGAAATATAATTTAAAATATTTTCAACCACAGAGCCATAGTAATGATATTTTTCCTGTGTGTTGTCTACAGTATAATACACACCTGACTTCCATAAATAACTCATGTTTTTGGTGTTGACCTCGCGTTTCACAGATGTTCAAGTAATTAAGTTATACGCGTTGCAGCGTTTCGGTTTGCAAAAGGCTGATACTGATGTTGGCCTGTTACAGAAGCACTTCCGCTCTGGATCAATGTTAATAGTTACTTAATAGTTAACGATTTTTTGCTGTTTACAGATTACATAGTCACGAAATTGTTCTGAATATTATTTTTTATCACTGTTTGATAATCTAAAGACGATTTCTGCCCTCTTAATTAAATATTTCGTAATATTGCGTGTCAAAATAAAATCAGAAGTTACGTAATTGGTAATATAGACTACATCTCTGTTTTAAGTTTAGTCCATGTTTTGTAAAGTCATAAATTATTGACAGATACAAATTCACAAGGGTATTATATTTTGTAGTAGTTTTTTTCATATTTATTACATGCTTCTGACGCGCAATATCGTTACATAAATTTAACAAATTAATTTTCGTTTATGCGCCTGCTTAGTAGCTCAGATATATTATGATTTTTAAGTACTATCTAGAAATTATTTACGGACATGTCCACCCACTTCTTGAGTTTCTTGCAGTAGAAAATAAACGGTATCAGCGAACATTTAAATTTTTATCTTAACTAACACTAAAACGCGTAATAAAAAAATGCGGATTTTCTGATGTACACAAAATTATGTCTCTTAGGTAGTGCCCAAATGCTTGATCTACTTAGATAATAAAGTGGAACGGTTTAACTATTATATTCAGCTGTCGGGATATTGTTGGAGTTCTCTTTCACATGTGAAGTATAAGGGTGTGATTGAAGGTGTCAGTGAGTCTTTGTACATTTGCGTATTGTTCCCTTGCAGAATATTATAAAATGTTATGCTTCATATTTGAAAGTTCTCTCTAACTGATACCGAACTTACTTTATAATAAATACGTTAGCCCTATTGCAAAGTAAATGTATTAATTTTTATTAAATAATACCTTAGAGCTAAGAGCTATGCAAATAGCAATATCTACTGGGCAATAAAATAATAAGTAAGTAAAGTAATATTGTATTCATTCATAAAGATATTGTCATTGTTTTCCATTAACAGCATATCACAAACACCGTCATAACGTAAATTTTTATATTTTTCAAAGCATGTTCGGCATTTGTTTAAATGTGCGTTTGAAAATTTAGTAAGAACTATTGTTAATGCGTTCAAATTTCTGACCAGTGCTCTAATATAAAATAAAGCAAATGATAACTAGACGTAGATCCATACACAAAATACATACGCGACGTGTCAATACATGTGTAAAGTAACCGGGGTGTGGCAGTATACCTCAAATCAAAACGTCCACATGAACATATGTCCTAGGTTCAATGGTTCTCGAGTTATATGGCCCATGCCACTGTGTCCGTGGCTGGTCGTCGGCAAATCCCTGTTTGTAAATACAACGAAAGTGGAGCGCGTGTTACTAGGCCCGTTTCACTGTTGATATCCAACGTACCTAGGACAACTAGCGCTACGGATATCACTGGCTGAAGCCGGTCCATGTGTTTCTTCACAAGGCACTGTAATAATTGAGTCTTAATCCAATCGCGGAAAGAATAACATGCATCTAGTGTGCGGACTTGCGAGTGTGCTTACACAAATAAAAAAAACACAACGAAGAAACTCGCACAAACACAGTAGTTTTTCCAAAACCGACAGAATGAGGCGTTTCGGGAACTGCTATCTGTGGCCTGCACGTTCCCTTAATCTGGATCCGATTGATTATTACCTGTAGGACATCTCAACTCCACCCTTTACGCAACACCTGCTACGTACATTGCGATGCATAGCAAGTTTGTAATACAAAGTTTCCAGCAGAACCGTGGCACACCTGGTGTGTTTTAATGTGTCAGTCACTGATTCGGCATGTACAGGTGTGCATGAAAATTCAAAGCGGACATTTTGAGCACCTCATGTAAGAGCGAACCATTTCTAGCAGACAGGCAGGGCAGCAGTCACACGAACAAGTATGTATCAAGTAAGGCTCTTAAAAATTCCAGTAGAACCTGAGAAGGCCTTATACCGAGAACGTTAATATATATATTTCCTTTTGAGGTGAACTATCCACATTCCGGATACTTTCTTCAAGACAACGCAATTCAATACAAAACAATACGGTCTCCGGTGGCGATTTATCCAAAAGCGAAGCGAGAAGGTATTACAATTTAACACCTCCCAAGTTTTAGATCGACACCCCTATACAGAAAGGCGTTATTGTTTACATACGGATCTGTCCTATCGATAACAATTTTTATCGTCTATAAGTATATTTGAACATATATCTTTTTCGTTATTGAATAGTTTACTTTGAACTTTCCATTCATAGGAATTGCTAATATTTAGTGATTTCATTTGACAGACTAAAATAAAGATGCTGCAAATTATGGTGTACACTTTTAAAACAAGAATAATAGAGAAACTGTTAAAACTAATATCAGAGGATTGCATGTATTTGACACCGTAAGCACAACGCTGGGTGTATGCGAAGTTAGAAATAGTTACAAATGTTCAAGATCTCTGCCATCAGAAGCAAGACATCGTCTGAAACGCTGTAGAACAGAACGACAGACCGTAACTTCGGTTTCCATGAGAGTGGATTAACAGGCGGTTACAACCGCGTCTCTCATGGCATCCAGTATCCGTAGCTTTGTGGTGTAACAGTTTTCTCCATAGTTCCAATATGCATAAAAATCTAACGGCATTAAAACTGGAAACCTAGATGAATGCAAAAAGCATTCTCCTCGGCCTATCTACCACCCAACAAATGTTATATCCAGAAGCGACTGTACATTTCAGAGGTAATGTGGCGGTACACCGTCCTGCTGGAAAAAGCAATCGTCACCTGAGAAGAGTTGGTGAAAAGCTGGCGCAATGTTTCCCTGCAACGTAGTACTGTCAATTTCACTAGCTCTGTCCTGCTACCGGCAGCTCCGTCCGTATGCTTGATGCCTAGTGGGAGACTTGTTAACCGAAAGGAACACTCGCTCCCTCTGTTGGCTTTCTTCGCTGTTCTGTGGTCCGCCAGAGCGGTTGGATGCAGTTGATCTGAGATGTGTCGGAGCTATTGCCAGATCTAGTAGCGGGGAGAAAGCTGGTGCGTGACACCGAAAAGGGCTACCGAAACGTATCTTACAGCCTCTTCTAGCTTAAGAGAACCCACTACATTCTTGTGGTACTGCCGGATAACCTCGAAGCATTGAGGTTAACAAAAATGGAAAACTCCCGGGCAGTCCCCATGCCTTGTTTACCAAAGGGGGTATCTGCCTCCCAAGCTGGAATTGAATCACAGGCAATGTTGGTGATATTATGGGCTTGGTGGCGGGTCGGTTGACTGCTCTACGGTCAGACCGCTTTGGGGCCCAAGCAGGAATGTCACAGTGAAGAAATTCAACTGTATGGTAATGGACGAGATGGTGATTGGGCCATTAGTTCCACTCTTTTTGGAAACCCACAAGTGCCATGGAAAGGAAGGAGCATCACGGGCTGACCTATACCCCGTTAGAGGTTCCCTTTAGTTGGTGGACTGTTCGTAGTGCTAGTCCGAGTCCTTGGACTATGACGCCATGCTCGCACCTATGAGTTTGGCGTCGGGAGGGGGGGAGGCTAACGCCCATGAGGTCAGATGAAGTTAGGCTCTTGCAGGTAGTGGTTGAAAAATTCGTGAAAGTGGTATATATCCTCTCCTAATAAAGGAGAATAAGCCCAGTGGTGCAGGGGGCAGGTTAAGGTATGACCTGGTGGGCAGGTGGCCAACAACAGAATAAAAATGGCAACAAGGAAAATTAAACACTCCGCATAGAAATTTCTATGTCGGGTGCAAAATAGTCAGCATTTATTTATGTAACTTTTCCCTGTCACCGTTCAATCAAGGAAGAATGACCCCAAAAGTCATCTGGCAGACATACCGCACTACAATGTTAACCCAGGAAGATTAACTGATTGCTCCACCACAAAGTGGGGATTTTCGTCGGCCTGGTACACACACAGTTATGGCGTCTGACAGTCCCATTCAGTTTAAAGGTTGCCTCATCGGACCAAACGATCACTTCAGTAAAATGGTCATTGTCGTTGCACATGTTCACAACCCACTCACAAAATTCGACACGCCTTTGTGGGTGGTCTTCGTTCATAGAATGAAGTAATGTGGGAATGAAAGGCCTCCACTTTACTTGCTTCAAAATGCAATGGATACTTTATTTACTGACGCATAGCTTTCAGTACGCACTTAAACATCCCAGTGGAACACGTTAATGCCTGCAACACAGTCCGCACGCTTCCTTCATCCATTGTCGTTCTGTTCCTGCCACACTGTCCTTTCTCCGCATCACACAGAGTTCCGTCCATTTCAAAAGTGTCATCTTATCGTGTTATCGTTACATGTGACGGTGGCGCAGTATCGAATTCAGCCCTCCATCGTGTCTGCACATCAGTTATGTTCTCGCATTTCCAATAACACTTTAAAATCCACTTACGTTAATCAAAATAAAACCTTGTCACCTTGACCATTCCCTCTACAATTGTAGGGCTGCGACTCTTGGATGCAAACGGAACTGACAGCAGAATGGCTACACGCCCTCTCACTCACCCAACATTGTCCTTATAGCGTCAAATGCACGCAGTTCCATCAGATTGTCTGTAATAGTTTCTGCGTTTTTCCCATTCAAAGCGTGTAAACATTAATTTGGGACACTCCGTATTATTACCACATAACTGTTTCGGCAGTGAATGGAAACTATTTCAATATCAAAAAAGACACAAGTTACATAAAACCATTTATGTGATCTTTAAATGAATAGTACAATGGGGGTGAATGACTAGATCGAGATTTTTGGACTTTCGCCATTGCGATGCAGATTTTCGTACTCAGCCCTGTTTTTCAATGACAAATCTGCATCGCAATGGCGAATGTCTAAAAATCTCCATCTAGTAAAACCATTTTTAAAAATTAATTTATATTTGGTATAAGAAATTAATATGAACTAATTATTTTCGATAAACAGTGAAATGAATTTTCTTTGTAATAAGCAGTGGGGTTAAATGCACAAAATGAATATTTATTTATGCTATTCAAACTCACAAATCAAGAGAATATACCCTCCCAGTGAAAAAAAAAATTGCTGCAATTCACCGTACAATACTACAATAAACCACTGAGAAAAAGTTTAAATAAAAATGATAACATTGTTTTATGTATCGTTTCAGTCATTTATTACTTTGGAACTAATGGTCTGTCAGTTCCAAATTTCCTTGCAACCCTGCGGTTTTGTCAGTGACGGGGAAAACTTTCAAATCACTTATATAGTACGTGAACAGCATATACGTGAACAGAATAATTACAGAGTACATTTATGGTCTCTGTCACGCATCACGTTAGGAGAAATTAAACATTCCAGTACGGTATATAAAAGACACGTTGAATCTTTCTGGTTGCGGAGTGGCATGGACACATACCGGAGGAATGGCCGAGAATATTGCTAAACGAATTAGTTAATTTCCACTTAAACGAATAAGTAGTGTGAAAACATTAATACCCAATAATTCAATGAGAACAATTGTGGATGAAGAGTCTAAAAACAAAACATTACCTGCAAACTGGAGTTGAGAATCTTAACGTTTTGGATTACGAGATTTAAAATTTTTAAGTTAGCTCTTAGAAACGCCACGAGGTTTGGAGTTAGAAAGCACTTGCCTAGTGTAATACTGTTACGATTCGCTGGGCGGGAGAGAATGTCCTCGGTTGATGAAGATGGTGGACGATAAAGTTTGACGTGGCCGTGCTAAAGCAACAACGGGCTGTCATCGGCGAGGGTGGGAAAGTGCCAGCAAGCATGAGTCGGCTTTTTCGTGGAGCGACAGACTCACCTGCGGTAAGTTCCAGACTCATTGATTTTTTTTTCTCTCTCTCTCTCTTCGCTCCCACTCCTCATCACCGAAGTTCTTTCCTACTTCGGGTCGTCTCTCTCTTTGTGCCCCTTGCTTCGTGACAAATAACGTCATAGCAGGGGCTCGGATCCAACTCCCTCCAAAGGGAGACACCTTTAAGAGTCGTCAGGCGTCCAACCCCTCGCCACTGTTGAAACTAACGCACAGCCCCATCCCCTCCTCCGGCAAGGGGAGGGCGAGTAGGGGGAGAGACAGGTCATCACTTAGGAGGTGATATTTCAACTCGCAAATTGCCTCCTCGGCTACATTTTCTTTATCTGCGCGAGTGGTGT
>NQII01006833.1:58841-89217 GCA_002778355.1 Clitarchus hookeri | reverse complement strand
TCCCAACTCATCCTCCATCCCACAGGCCAACAATTTCTACTCATCACCGATCATCATAAAATATTAATCTGCTTTGCTTTTTTATAGGGTGACAACCTTGGGCACGTACAAAAAAAACCGAGTTTCAGCAGCCAAGTATTTAGGAACATGAATTTCAGCAATATATGAAAGACTTGTTTTATTTACATAATTATATTACGAGCTTAATATTAAGGTTTCAAATTTGTTCAACTGATAAGATTATGTCTTAAAAATAAAATAATGAGAGTACATATTATCACACTTAGAGGATCTTCTTTTGAGGAAGAGGATTTATTCTTTATAAATATGCTGTTGCTTAGCCATTATCCACACGACACCACAAAAAAAGTTTGGTGAGATCTTTTTTGCACGTCACATCTATGTAAAATAGATTTTAAGGTTTCAGTATTATTCTAGGATGCAAACTTAGTTGTTATTTGTGTTGAATATGCCTACAAATTTGGTCACTAAATGCATGGAATTTCAGGAATGTTCAAGATAACTGGTGCATTAATGGGTGATACGCTCAAATGGAAACATGAAGGAGTTGTGGCCAGACTAAAAACACTATGTGAACCGAAAATATTCACAAACAGCATTTTAAAATTCTCCCATATGTGATGACTTCGAACACTTAGGTCTCGTTACAAACAGAAGTCAAATAGTTACAATCGACATCGGGAGGTGGTTTCTGTGATACGTATTATCTGCCGGGAGACCCTTTCAGGTGGATTCAATAGCAAAGTTACAGTCTTACACGCATCAGTGTTGCAACACACGCCATTGTGTTCTAGGACAGCGCCCTGTGGCATGATGAATCATGCTACGTGTTGTGGCAATCCTACTAATACTAGTAACTAAAATTATCAGTAGAATTTAACTAATTCCATTCGACCAAGTTGAACAGGCCTGCAGTCAAACTCGCTGATTTGGAGAAATTAAAACTGTTCAATTTTAGAGTGTTATAGTGTTAGAGTGTTATAGTAATTTGGTTAAAGCATTTAACTAACTGAGGTAGCAAATTCCATTGCGTGGTATTGCGGTTAAAAGTAATTTTAATCTTAGCCGGTTCTTCGGCTGTTCGTGTTTGGTACAGTAAGCTAGAGACTAAAAAAAGTCAAATTCGAACATTTGTGTTCGCACTGGCGTATTGAGGTTTCGAGTGAAGTGATGCAAATATTATTAGCGTCAGTGTACAGAATTGAAAGCATGAGGAGATATGGGCTAAAGGGGTCCTTCCGGTAGTAAGGGCGCGGAGTTGCTACGGAACCGATGAAAAATGCATTTTGCCTGTCCAGCCGATGACGTCTCTTAAAGACTGTTTTACTAATGGAGGGTTAGTCCAGTCCCACCTCACTCCACTACCGTAACATAAAAAAATATACAGAACCCTCTTCGATTATTGGATCATTAAAAGCGAAAGCGCGCAGAAGAGCCGCTGTTGGAGACGTCAGAAGGAAAAGAGACGGGACGAGGCAGCAGTTTTAGAACAGAGTAAATCCACTCCTGTTATGCTGGTGCAGATAAGTGTGACAACTGTGGTCTGCGAGGGGCAGCTTATTATTGCAGAGATTATGGTTCTCGGAGCAGAGATCGAGTACACTAGTCACGCGTCTTTCAACCAAACTTACACACTAAGACACAAATTCAGAACAAATTTGAGCACATGCAATCGAATTTAGAGTCCACGGCAGTAAATGTGCAAGTCTGCGACAGACAGCACTATATGATGTACTGAGCAAATTGTATCACCACTAAAAATTAAAAAAAAATCGTATGTGTCAGCCACTCAACCCGAGATTCCCATGTAAACTGTAACACAAATACAATAATTTTTCAGATATCTAACATTAAGTTTTAAAGCAAGGATATGTGTATATATAACCTATATTTAAAGTAAAAAAAATTAATACAATAACGCATGATACTATCACAATAATCTCTTTAAGAGATGTATGATAACTTAGATTTAGTAGTCACTAAGAAATATGTAAACAATTTGGTTCTCCTTTGGTAAAAATATTTGATTTTGACTGCATTATTAGAACCCCCGCTTTATACTAGTTTATATGACCACTTAACTCATATAAACATTGGTCAGTAAGAATCAATGGCAAGTCCGGGTTAAGAATATTCAAGTTTGTGTTCGAATTTAACGCCTTTGTGACCTCGGAGAAAAAGGGAGTTTTATTACTTCCTTATTCGGTTAATTTTCAGGAAAGATTGTTGGAACTGGAACGGTCAATTTCTCATGTAGCTAGTTACCATAATCTACTAAAAAAAAAACAGAAAATGATATCCTGATATACACTGTAATACACATTTTCTTTTTAATCGTAATAAATATTTCTCATGACTATATTTTTAATTAATATAGTTCAATTTACTTTTAAGAGTGTTAAAGGCAAATTATATACGAACACTTGCTAGATATTTTTATGTGTTGAATATAACTACAAGCACGTTTACGGATATGCAAAATATACTTTTCTATTATTCATTATTGGATACGAAGGGAAGTGTACACATAATCAAATTTACATTAAAATATTTCAAATATACGCAGAAGAAAATTTTTAATTTATGTTGAAGGAACTTTAGAACCTACAATGAATATGTGAAGTTTATAATGAGTTGTAGTAAGTTATCACATGCTAAGCCATATTTTTGTAAAATGACTTCATGTTCAAATGCAAAATTAATATAAGTTTTTTTTTAATTTGGTCGAAATTATTCTACATTCCCGCCTGTAAAGGACTGAATAAAAAGCAATTTATTAAAAAATACAGCAGATATTTTCAGTTTTTAAAAAAACTTCTTATGTGCTATAATAATGTGCAGGTAAATCCAGCATAGACAAAAGTGGAAAATTTCTAGCTAGGTCTCAATCGCAAAACGCATACTTATGTTTCGAAATTGTAGCGATCACTACTTCCGGAATCTATCTGATCGTGGTACATTTCCATACAGAGTGAAAGCACACAAATATCCTCAAAGAATTAATAGGAGACAAATCTGCGGTGAATATGCTTGAATTAAAATTTACAAACATAAATTTTTTTTTTTTATTACACGTGTATTTCCTAAGCATTTTAGTCAGTAAATACTGCGCAAACCTACCGAATTTTCCGTACCATAAAATATTGAATTTAATTAATATTGAACTGGCATTCTAAATTTTTAATTTACACATTAACATATATACACGAGACAGTAGTATGCATTACGGTAAAATAGGTTGCAGGTAGTTTCGTTTTTATTGTTGACAATGAAAATTATCATCTGATATTATCAAATACTACCACGTCGTTTGTTCATTTAATCGTTAATCCAAAAAAAAAATTCTGGTGACCTTCCTAATTACATATTTGTGTCACATTAAATACATTTTTGGAAACGCATTTTCAAGCCATATTCAGGATTTTATGTTACATAAAACAAGGGCGTGTAATGGCGTATGATAAAAATAATACTTATATCATCCTTACATTCCACATTGCAATTATAATTCGAAATGCGCATTACTAAGGACTTAGTGAAGATAATTCAACAACCACATGCAGTAAATCAAACTTCACACCAGTGCACTTACAAAGAACCTCATTTTACCCAACGCTTTAAGTGGGCTGAACCATAGGTGCGCTTGCTATACGGTGAACACGACGGCGTATATTGTTTTTTCCCCTACGCCCGTATTTTTCCCGTCGATCATTTAGCATGTAAATGAAGGGTATCAAAAGCAAAAAAACAAGGGTCATTCCAATTTATATGGAGGAGCGTGTGTGGATGCGTGTGTGTCCGACTCACTGGGCCGCGGGAGTGTATAAAAAGGGCGAAGGGTGTTGGTGGAGGGGGAGGGAGTAGGACCATTCATCTTTGGCAGGTTTCCCCGAAGCCCGATCTCATTGGCCGCCCGTGGTGTAACGATGGACGCCCCGGTGAGGCCTCGCCATGGAAATGAGGGGGGCCTAAGGGTAGGTGAGCGTCGACGAGGAAATACGAGCAGGTTTCTTCCCTACCTTGGTCGCGACGGGAGCTTTCGACGATGTTCTCCCCGTAGCCGCGGGCAGTTCTCTCCACTCCTCAGGCGACCCACCGTCGGATGCCCACAGTACCCACTCCTCCGTTGACTACTCACAATACTCCCCGTCGCTTCCTGCTCTACACGGACCGTGTAAACCTGGTGGCAAAGATATTTGTCAAGTGTACGAAATGCGTACTGCACGGTCGCCTACCTGGAGCTGTTTTCGAGCTCGAAGCCGGAAAGCGCGCGGGCGATAAAGGCGGTACTGCAATGCGCAGCAAGTGCACCATCGCCGCTACGCGCAATGCTCTAAACTGGAGTGTAGTTTTCTCTTGGGCGGATGAGGGATATCTCCGAGAAAACACGCCGACGAGCGGTGTCGTCCTGTGCGATTCCCACGTGCGAAAATCCGGGAGCGAGATCGCCGGGAATCGGACCCGGTTCGTCTTGGCGGAAGACGAGGTATACTGCCGCTATACTCCCGCGGCCCCTGCAATGTTGTACCTACGGTGATCCTAACGTTTTATTGCTGGAAAGTGCGTGATAAGGTTCTACACCTACTCCTATCGTAGTTTCGTTTGTACCCGGGTTGTATGTTTAAGGATCCAGCAGTCTGCAAAAGCAGTTTTTAACCACACCGGAGGGCTCCAAAATAATGTTCAAGGACTGCGTGACGTCGGTAAACATATTCTATATACATTCTAATAGTTCCGAAAAAAATTAAACTGTTTTTGAAACAGGGGGAAATACTGTTCAAAAGCCAGGTAGGCGACCGCATTAAAACACGTACCTAACTGAAGCTTTTTTTTTGCTTTAACATATTTTCGACAACGGAGTCATTGCAGACAGGATGAGTATCTTAAAGAACCAGGATCTGGAAGAGGGAGGGGGATGAAACGGCAAGCGGCAGTAGACCTAAAATCGTTTCTACTACTAAGATTATTTATCCGTCTCTTCGCCTGAAAGTCACTCCACCTACAGGCAGAACATTTTCAGTCATTTGACCTAGACGCACGTGCCCCGCAGTCTGTTTGCCTAATGTTTACTTCCCACAGTCGTTTGACCTCTAATGTGTTCAATTAAAATTATGTTCGAGCAGCAGGCTGAGCTTCCGTCGCGGCAGCGCCTATCCTTACTAAGCGCTGCCGCGGAGTTTTGCTAGTAGTAGGAAAACCGTGTTCTGGAGCAGTGCGTTCTTAAAGACTTGTGAAAGTTTATTAGTTTTCACAGCGCCATGAGGCGAGCACGTTGTCTAAGAAGAGGTATATTTGAAGACCATTTTTCCGGAATATTGGTACTTTCGATTGCGATGTTGCTAAAGATGATCCATAAACGCAATGTTAAATAATCAGCGGATGTGTATCCACCCAAACTGATGAGAACTTACAACGCAACATCCACGAGCAGGCTGGCACGTCACTGCTTGCAACTGACGTTCAAGTTCAAACCTGTTTTCGGATGTGTTAAAGGGATCTGGAGTGGGGGAATAAAACTACTTGTTACATAGTATACTTTTATTAAGCACAATACACTTACTGTACATGACCCAATACACGAACAGGCAGCAGGTCCAAAGGCGTAAAGTGAACATGGGGTAGAGTGATCACGCCAGCTGCGCAAAACCACGCCCAGTGTCCCAACATTGAACTGCTTTTCTGCTAATACGACTATCGTAAACGACGTGGACAGAATATGGAATTAGAATACTGCTTGTATAAATAAGTAATATTATATACTTGTAAACTTCCTCAGACAAATTTACAACTGAAATGTGATTATATTTAAAGGAGTGAAAGTTTTTTATTTGCATAAAAAGGCTTGTCTTTTGAAAATTAAGATATAAACATACACGCTCATCACTGCTGACCATGTGACTTTAACAGTTACATGGGTGTGGGGTAGGTCAATGTTGGTTACATACGCATACGACGAAAAATCGGTATATCTCATATTTAGTTTATTCCCAAATGCACAAGACATAACATAACAGTCGTTATGACTACAGTGATTTCACTTAAATATCGTTTAACCAACAGTCACTAAACCCAAAATAGAAAAAAATATTTTATCTATAGTTTTTCCTACTCGTAAGACCCCAACCAAGCATTCGCCTGAGTGGTTTCGGAAAACTGTGAGAAACCTTACTTAGAACAGACCCGGCTCGGACTAGCCTGCCAGCCCTCGACCCGATGCGCACTTGTTCCGTGTTCCGCCTCCTCTTTAGCGCAGGGGAAAAAAAAAGAAAAAAAAAGCATAACTAAAAGTAATGTTGGAATCAAATATAAACAGAAATAGGCTTTCAATTGCTTAAGATTAAAGCACATTGAGTTGACATGAGTTCAATGAAGGGAAAGTTCAACGATACAGTTGGATCAGTGCGCGTTTCGCTGTCTTCCCGGTACAGCACTCTACGCTTGCGCGCCCTGTCTGACGTTTCAGTACTGAGCTTGGCCGTTGGAGCTGACAGTGCCTCATTCGTGTCGTCTGCCTGCAAAGGTGATCTGAAACACATTTAATTCTAATCCTTCGTATAATGATAATAATAATGGCGTGTGGGAAGTGCACCCAGAACAAGGCGACACCCACCTAGTGACGGTCTTTCCAGCTGGGACCCGTAGGTGACTGTCATCCCCAAGCATGACAGAAATGAAACCCTAGAATGGAGCGGCGCTGGAATGCAGGGGCGGGAGAAAGTGGAGTACCCCGAGAAAGCCCGCCAGCAAGCGGCATCGTCCAGCACGATTCCCGCATGCGAAAATCCGGGAGTGAGCCCACCGGGGATCGAGCCCGGATCGCCGTGGTGGGAGGCGAGCGCCCTGGACACTACGCCACCGCTGCCCCCTCCTTCGTATAAGTTAACTACTGTAAAATTATTATTCATTCCGGTATCACATAGTTTATTGATGTGTGTTCCAACCACTCGACGCCAAACTTATGCGTATTGTTGCAGTGAGTGTGTTGGTACGCCTCCCTTGATAACGGACATTCCACTTTCGTTAATGTTTAACTCATTGCTTCAGTTACCCTAAAGATAGCATCAATGATGTCAAAAGAACAATATTCAAGTATCTTGTCCCATTTGCATTAAACAATCAAGTGATGTAAGATTCAGTTACATTCAGTCGCAAATCAATCGTATTTATAGTATGTCTCGCTGTCACAGTTGGTCGCACGTAGTTATATTCTCCCTCCTCTCTCTCTTCTCGACACCTCCTTACCCAGGAAATCCAATATTAAATGAACTTACGGCAGACAAGCTTCTAGGGTTAGCAGTTCGCGGATGGGTCGTGAGAGTGGTTTTTGTAAATAAAACGCGTTTCTCATATTTCGTTTACAGAAACTGTTCTGTAAAGTTATCCGCATGAGCGTCTTTCACGCCCGTGATAATTACACCACAGCAAGACCACCAAAGACAAAATTTATNTTTTTTTTTTTTTTTTTTTTTTTTTTTTTTTTTTTTTTTTTTTTTTTTTTCTTTAAAGGAGTACTACGGCGAAAGATACACTTGCTTTGATCTTTCTAGTAGTTGCTTTATAAAAATCAACCAAAAAGATCAGTCGTATTGGTTTTCTTCCGAATGCCGTACTACACCGAAGAGCCAAAAAAAACTGGTACACCTGCCTAATATCGCGTAGGGCCCCCCCGAGCACGCAGAAATGCACGCAAGACAACGTGGCATGGAATTGACTAATGTGTGAAGGTATGCAGGAAGCAATTCACACCATGAGTCCTGCCGGGCAGTCCACAAATCCAATCTGCGCCAATTTGAGAAAGGGTTGCACGTCTGTTTCGTTTAATGATTCTCGTCAGTCGTCGTTTGTCCACGATCTTTTCCGGCCGCAGCGATGTCGAAGATGTGATGTTTTACCGGATACCCGATATTCACGGTACACTCATGAAATTGTTGTATGCGAACATCCAAATGTTATTACCACCCCGGAGATGCCATTTCCCATCTCTCATGCGCCGACTATAACCCCACGTTCAAAGGCACTTAAATCTTGATAACCTGCCATTGTAGCAGCAGTAACCGATCTAGCTGTCGACTGCATCGCGTTACTCTGATTGGTTTTATACCTCTGTTATTTGCATACACACGCCTATACCAGTTTTTTTGGCTCTTCAGTGTATAAACGGTACTCTGCTTTGTGGAGTTTTCAGAACCTGTGGTAACACCAGTCACTTCAATAACAGGTGCCACGAGCCAAGACGATTGGCCCCGAATCTGTAGCCCTCTGTCGTCCACGTGCACGCCAGTCTATGGACCGACGTAGATCAGATTATACCATCCATGTTCTATTATGCGTTTCGGCCTTACCAGCACGAACCAAAACACAACGTTGACCAAGTTGTAGAGTCACATCTGAAAGCATCTGTTTCTGTAGTACGTGGGAGATGTTTTAACCGATTTTAAATGTAGTGCCGAATATATTAGTTTGCACAGTATGTATGCAGAAGTCACTCAAAATACATATACGTCAAATAGGGCCAAACATTTTTTATGATATGATTGTTTTTAGTGTAAACTAATATCTTGTTTTTCTTTTTTTTTGGCGGAAGCACGTTGCTAACGAGAAATTTTTTAGTTGGTAAATGCCTGCAATACTCTCGGAAAATACGTACGAAAAGTAATTCCAAACCTGCGATGTATCGAAAATTAGGCAAACCTTTCCAGAGCCAGATAAAAATCGTTGCTTTTAAAAGCAATTCAGTAGCGGACTACGTGTATTTCTATTAATATCGGTAAATAAATTATCAAAATAATACGAAGTTATATTACAATCAAGGGCGCCCACATATGGGGGTGTAGGGATACACTTTGAGCCCTTTCACTGGTAAAGTTGTATTCTTTTTTTTTTTTTTACTGAATTTTTCAGCGATTGTTTAAAAATAATACTAACTAAATTTTTAGTTCTGGCATATAGAAAAATAGTTTTTATAATAAAAAGTATACTGTTTTTTTAGAAATATAGTCTGATCCCTCCCTTTTTCTGGATAATTAAAGATAAAGCGCTCTTGATTACAAGGAATGTAGTTGGTTTGTGTACCTTCAATTACAAGTTATTAAATATTAAATTTTTATTAACTCAGTCTTTTACTAAAAAATTCATACCAAATATTTTATTTTACACATTAAGTAATAAAGGGAAATAAAAACTAAGCATATTTTTAATACGATATACACGGGATTTTAAAAATCATAAATACGAAACACATTCTAAATGATTGCAAATAAAAAATGGCTTTCTCCCTCTGAAATAAAGATTTTTTATGTTTCTTGGATTATATTTCTTTGTAAACATACACAGGTTTGTTTACTACTGATATGTTGATGGATATGTGTTATAAAGTCAAATTTGTTTTCGGTTGAGTCCTTATAATAAAAAAAAAACTAGTGGTTTTCTCATTTAACATAATTTTTTTTTAGGATAACATGGAAGAAAAACATTGGAATAAAACGGAAGTCGGGTCATGAATTCAGGAAAGAGAAATAAACTCGGCAGAGAGAAGAGGCTGCATGCACTATCACCTGGAAAAATTACTAATTGCGATAATAATACGTGCACTGTTGCCCGTACGGCGTAAGGGTATCGTGTCAAAAGTTTGACGGCAGTTTTAAACAGCCTTCCCTAACTTTCCTTAGGCTCTGCTCAGGTATATCTTGAGCGATGTGACCGCAGGGCGATGCTCAGCAGTAGTTATTATTCAGTTCCGTTTTATTACGGCCCCGCCAGCTGGAGAGAGTGTGATCGCGAGCATGGCGAGATCATAGCGGCATTGCGCTGTGCACTACATGCTTGTAGCGTGCACTAGGGTGCGGCCATCTGTATTTCACACGATATTAAAAGGGCTATTTACTAGAATTGTCTGTGTACAATCGTTGTTTGAGCGAATACTCGTAATTCTGTGGATAAATATTCTGGGAATACGACTTTCCTAACCGGAAAAGTAGAGACACAATTACCTAAGCCAGCACTTTTATTACGTTTATCATATTAAGTATGCTCAAAGGGGGAAAAAAAAGCTAAAAAAAGTATTTAAAAAAATCGCATTTTTTTAGAGCTTACCCGCGCCGTTTCCTTAATACATAGGACACAAGTACGGCTACACGAACGTAATTTAATCCGTGGAATTCCATCGTGTCTATAAAAGTCCCACTGTTACAGATCTAATTTGCACAGTACAGTGCAGCGGCGGAAACACTGTACGCCTTGCTCGTAGGAGCGATGAGTCGCTAGGCTTGCGTATTAATGTCGCCCGTATTGCTCCCTTGTTTCTGGCCCTTTTACGAGCAAACATCTTCAGTAACATAAGACCTTTAAGGGGGTATGAATAGGTTTCGATGTGCATAAATTTATAAAGTATATAATCAATAATTGAATTTGTACTACTAAATATAATTCGAAGGGGCTCGTTTTATTGGTTATATTTGGATTTACAAAAACATCGCATACAGCAATAGACCATACAATGTATTGTTTTCGATTAAAAAAACTGTTGAATGTTTTTTCGAATAATAACGTACAGAAACCATAGAATCAACACGCATGGAAATAATTGTTTTAAGATTTATGTGGCTTCATTATGTACAATCTTATTATAAAAAAACTAAAGAACAACCCCCTTCTTAATTTTAAGAGAATTTAATTCTCCTAAAAGCTATTGTAAAAAATTTTGTTAAGAAATTTTTTTTCTTCGCGATATATTAATATATTTAATACATTATATTGTTTATTTTGAAAGACAATTGCTTCGGCATAGTTACTGATGTTTTTGTTTATATCTTAATTTTTCAAAACTTCATAACTTTTAAATTGAAAACTATGAAATGTGTATACTATTAGGCCTACCATATATGTGATAGTTACCAGCATTCAATTATCAAGTCAATAAATCTAACCACACCAAAAAAAAAAAAAAAGTAGTTCGAATTCAGTTCTATGATTTTATGCTTCGGGATTTCGAGCACTTAGATACCTTTTCATAGCCATTGACTGACTACGTCTGCCTAGCGTCTGCGCACCGACGTACGTTCCCTTGCGACGACGCAAGCGCCACTTAAGGTGTTTTTCTAGTATTTGGTGTGGAAAGTGTTGCATAATTATAGGCGTTGTAAAGCACCACTCGAGCCTCGTGTGTGGTTTTCTCGGAAAAGGCTGCGACGAGACAGGCACATGACATCCTTTGTGTTAAGTTCGGCATGCATAATTATTATCAGTCATACGCATGTAGCTGCGATTTCGTTAAGAACGAATCGTTACATACTTGTATAACCACATGCAGTAGCACATACTGCAGGCAAATTTCGGTCACTAAACCACTTTTACAATTATTTTAAATAAGATCTTTCTTCGTTACACTTTCATTGCAACGAAAAACTTTGCGTGGTATTATCTCGATAACAAAATACGTATAGGACGTACAAAAAAAATATGACTTCAGAATTCGAGTTAGGCCGTATGTTTTGTTTATGTTCACTTCCCATTTCGTCAACGATAAATGACAACCCATAGTTTTTCGNCTTAAATATCCGAATGAACTTATATCACTTTACGTATGTGTGTATATATATATATATATATATATATATATATATATATATATATATATACACACATACGTAAAGTGATATAAGTTCATTCGGATATTTAAGGATGAAAAAAACAAGTTTACATGGACAATTTAAGAAACAAAACTAGCCCGTGTATTCTACTTAAGCATTAATCTTAATATAAAAAATGATGTTTCCTACTGACTGACTAATTTATCGACACACAGCTCAAACCTCTGGATGCAAAAACATAAAAATTTAATTTTGGCTTCCTCGTAGGGTACCAGCACTCACGAAGAAATTATTTTTTGAAATTCGACCCGTAAGAGTTTTAAAATGGGGTAAACGCGTTTTCGAGGACTCCTCAATAGCTCATGAACACTGTGAGGTATCGTTATGCTCTTAGTTTCCATAGATTTCCTTTATCAATATTTTAAAAGAAATTAATGATTTTTTTTAATTCGACCCTTAAGAGGAAGAAAAAGGATAAAATGTATTTTAGAGGACTTATCAATACCTCACTAGCCCAATAAGATATTGTTATGCTCTTTGCTTAATAAAACGGCTTAGATAAATGACAAGAATTTGGGATTATTCTTATTTCAACCCCTAAGGAAGTGAAAAGTGGTAAAATATGTTTTCCAGGACATATTAATAGCTCGTTAACAAATATTTTTTATCACTAATTCCTTTACTTAAAATAATTAGGTACGTAAGTAACTAAAATTCCACCCCTAATAAGGTGAAAAACTTTTTTGGAACAAAATGTTTTAATAACTTATTGATATAATGTAATTTTGTTCTTTGCTTCGAAACGATGGCTACATAAAAAACAAAAAAAAAACAGATTTTAAGATATCAGTTATTTAAACCCTTAAGAAGATGAAATGCAGCAGAATTTGTTTTCGATATGTTACCTACATGTAATCGTTTCCATTCCTGCAAATTTGAAAACTGGCATATTTTATAAAAGCATATCAGACGATAAAATTAAGATAACAGAGGAAACCCGTCTCTTACTGTGAAATTTTTTTTACATTTTCCTTACTGTTGCAGACAAAATTGTCAGAACTGAGCAGCATCAGTCATGAAATATCTGATTTGCATAGATAATGAAGTTATTAAAATATACTGCCTTATGTTTTTTTCCTTATGGCATATAATTTCTTATTTGCGGTTAATAATTTCATATATCCTTTTGGATGAAGTGTGAATTGGGATGTATGCCAGCTGCGCAGTAACCAATATTTGTGTTGCAACATTCAAATGGTTTCTTGGAAACAAAACTGTCAGAAAGAAAATTTTGCGAACCATCTAAATAACTGTCAGAATCACGAGTAATAAAAATTAAAAGGACGTTAGTTTATATTTGGTTTTCCAGAAAATCATAGTTTTTGTGCCCGAGAATAATATTTAAAGTAACTTGAATATATCCCAGTAATGTTAACACTAGTAACGCTCAGAAAGCAAAAATAATCTTATCCAATTTTTAGTCTGCATTTTTAAAGGTAAATCAACTAATTGTTAAAAAAAAATAGATTACAATAAAGATGACAGGAGGGTGAGCAACGATAAAAATATGATAAATCATCAACATAATTTGATTAAGGTGTTTGAAGGGGTAGAAAAGGAGTGGAAATCTGTGGATACAGTTGTAAAAATGTATGACGCCGTTCGTTACCCTGTAAAGTTCATCAACAGCATCTACCCTCCTGACCAACCACCACACAAGCTTCTCCTCAAGGTTGGTGCTCCATTAATGTTACCACCAAAACACTGTTGTATCACCAAGCACCAAGCGAAGGCTTGGGAAAAGATATAATCGAGGTCACAGTCTTCAATAGATGTGGAAAAGGTGGGGATCGGTTTTCATAACGCGTGCACCATTCATTCCATTCGAGTACCCTTTCGAATTTAAGAGACTGCAGTTTCCCTTTCAAGGTCTGTTTCGTTATGAGTAGAAGCGAGGTCCAGGAACAATCCCTTAAGCTGGCAGGGAGAAATTTGAGGGGCAACTGCGTGTCACATGGCCAGCTCTGCGTGGCCTGCTGAAGAGTAATCTCGCCTAGCAACTGGCGAAGCGGCGAAAAGAAATATATTATATTGTATAACGTTAGTAAACTGGCATGTAACCAACCGCATTATGGAGATAGTATTAGGAGCATCAACTTCACCTGTAATCAGTACAATGTTTTGGTAGACAGGATTTACCAAACTGAAATTTTTACAGGGCCGTCATTTTGGTTTTCTGCGTCCTAACACTACGGATACCGCACGAAGAGACTCCCAGTACTGTTCCACAACTTGGTCTACGACGAAAATTTCATAATCAAGCAGTTGGCCTCTGATAAAAGAGGAATATTTAAAAATTTCGCACACTGAGGATAAGCTTGTGACATTTTCAGAATCGCGGGGAAGTGGTGGCGTAGTGGCCAGGGCACTCGCCTCCCACCACGGTGATCCGGGTTCGATCCCCGGCGGGCTCACTCCTGGACTTTCGCATGTGGGAATCGTGCTGGACGATGCCGCTTGCCGGCGGGTTTTCTCGGGGTACTCCCGCTTCCCCCACCCTTGCATTCCCGCGCCGCTCCATTCTAGGGTCTAATTTCTGTCATACCCCGGGATAACGGTCACCTACGGGTCCCAGCTGGAAATATCGTCACTTGGAGGGTGTTGCCTTGCCCTGGGTGCACTCCCCACACGCCATTATTATTATTCAGAATCGCTGGGGAAAAAGGTATCAATACAAATCTTAAACACATTTATATTGAAATACGCAAGCCTTCACCTTCACCGAAAACATGCCAAGAGAAAAATTCAAAAACATTTATAAATTTTTCAGCAATGAGCAAACAGAACGTGTTATCTGTAAAGGACTATTCCCGTATGTCCACATTACAGACTGGGCCAAGTTGAATCAGCTGCAGCTCCCACCCAATGAAAGATTTTACAACAAACTGATTGACTCGCACATATCAGACTAGGATCACCAGCATGCAATACGTATAGACTATGGGGCAAGTTTAATTGAAATACCCTTAATGAATAGAGCAACAGAGACACACACACACACACACACACACACACACACATATATATATATATAAACTGGCGTACTCCCACTTGCTGATATTTTTGAAAATTTCAGAAACCTGTGCCTTGAAACGTATGGCCTTGACTGTGTCTGCTACGTAGGCATGCCAGGCTGTTTGGTTCTGGCCATGCTTCAACATACACAATATAGTTTATAATAACTTGTCGATTATGGCACGTACATGTTCATTAAGAAGGGAGGGTGGCGTCGATGGTTCAAGCGCCACTGCATGGGAAACAATAAGTCCATCACCGACCACATACGATGCCATCAAGTAACCGGCCTACCTTCAGCACGCAGATGCGAATCATTTATACGAGTGGCGAATGTGTCTATGCCTCTACCCGTACGCGATTTCCGCTGGATGGACGGATACGAACACATCACTCCCGTGCCCGATGATGAACCTGTGGGCTGCATACCGGAAGTGGATGTAGAGTATCCAGTCAAATTCCATGAAGATCACGGAGTCCTGCAGTTCCTCCCCACGGATTAAAGCAGAAGAAGCTTACGACTAAATGAGAAGAAACGAAAATTATATAATTGATTACAAAAATTTAAAACGAGAATTGTAACATGGGCTGAAAAACTACAAATATGAATACGGTACTAGAGTTTAAAGAGGAAACCCTACATAGATTTAAATAATGAGAAACTACAGGCAGCAAACAACAATTTCGGAAAAGACTTCTATATATTAATGATAATTGCTACATTCCGCAAGCTGATGGAAAAACAAAAGTAAGATACAGAACATGGTATCGGTATGCACGAAACGAAGAGCCAAAAACAGATTGCAAAACCAACATTCAAGGACAGGATAACTAATACTTACAGAAAATTGTTTGACAAACCAAACTATGTATGTAGGCTTCGCCATTCTCGGCCTATCTAAAACATTGATGTATCGTTTAAATTATGATGTTATGAATAAAAAATACGATGGTGACCTTGAGCTAGCCCACAAGGATTCCTATTGTTTCATTTATCAGATAAAAAATGACGATTTTTACGAGGATCTGGATAATGATACAGAGTTCATGGCAGAGTTCTCGTGCCCACTACACATCCTTGCTACCCCCCAACTAATGTAAGAATTTTGGGAAATTTAAGGATGAGTGCGGTGGGGATATTTTGCAGGAGTTTGTCGGGCTGAGAGCCAAAACGTATGTCCACAAATGTAGCACGATATCCAAAAAAAGCTTAAGGCGTCCAGGCTTGAAGGTGGGAACAGCGATTTGATACTGGCGTATATGAAAGGTGATGTCACAAATAAGAGCAGTAAAGAGAGCATTTTTGACACCAACTTTAAAAAAAAAAATCTCTGCTTGATAATTGCATATGCTATACTGTGCACACTGGCATGCAGGATCTTAGTGAAGTTGGCATAAGATTTATGTAAAGTTGTTATAAGTATTTCCGTTTAATTGCGAGTGTTGTTTTAAGCATGTAACAAATCTAGTTGGAGTTCTCTTTTTTTTCAAATGATAGGGTACGAATATACATGTTAGTAAAACGTTGTCGTAGCTAAAAATTTCTCGTTTTTACTCGACTGGCGTATGAATGACGTCTCATGGCAATGTAAAGTTTACACATGGTGAAACGATTACAAAAATGGGGAGAAAATGTGTATATTAAGCAGGGCTTTCAAAAGTACTCAATTAACCATGAACAGCTTATAGGATTCCGGCGCTAGTCGGCTGCCTTTATAGGATGTTCGCGACAAAATGAGCACTTTTGAAAGCCCCGCTAATGATCTACTTGAACGAACATTGTATATTTTTTTGCAAAATCTAAAATTTACGTTGAAGTGAACCTGAACACTTAATTCGTGCATCAGCCAAGTGAAACTGTTAAATGATTAGGACAGTAAATATTTTACAAATTTTCTAAATATTACACTTTAATGCATTTTTTTTATATACAGGAAGCAAAATGAATAATTTCAGTATTCGAAAATGTTTACTAAACGCTTGTAATCCAACGTTAAGACACGGAAACACTTTCCCTCCTTCGTTGCCAACTTTACTGGGCTCATGCCGCTCATGTTAAGAGACAGTGACATTTTTCAAAAGTTGATTTCAGAAGTGTTCAATTAACCATGAAGAGGCGGTACCCGCGATAAAGATCTGTTTATCCGGCCAATCCGTAGAATAGATGAGGTTAGAGATTAGAGAGGTTAGATAAGAGTGCTAGACATCCAAGGGGTTAGATTAGAGAGTTAGAGATTCGAGAGGTTAGAGAGCTTAATGTGAATGTGAAACAATTAAAAATGTCCGTACATCCGCATTTTTTTTAAAATTTATAGTTAATATACGGAAACAAGCTGCGTAACGCCATAAAAAACAGAACTTAACTCCGTAAATACAAAATATGGAAAGTCTCCCAATTTCGTACAATTTCGGGTTTTGGGAACGAATAATGCCGAGTCTATAGGAAGCTTTATTCACATGCAACCAGAAAATTATCGTTTCTACTGCAGTTTAGATATCCATGCCACTTAGACCTGTTCTCTCCGACATCAAAATGTTGCACAAGGCACTTGTAACATTTAGCGACCTTCAAATCACTCGGACATTACTAGCAACTTAAAAAGTTTCGTGTGCCACATTTTTAGAATTAACATGTCTATACACAGCACGTTTACAAGAAGGTGGGAGGTAAATGTTAAAAGTCGAGGGCAATTAATTTGTTTGTGTTCATGTCTCGCACCGGAATAAAATATTTTAACTTTCTTCATTTTTTTTACATTGTAAAACATCCTCATAAATCGGAAACACTGAAAGACTAAATAACGAATTTACGAACAGGTTGCGTGAATTCACAGAAGTTCTGTGAAATTTACGGAAAGTCCGTTATTGAAAAAGTTACTCCCTAGTTGTGAGGAGGTTAGTGGGTAATTTTTGCCTATGCTTTCCAGTGATTTCTTGGGAAATTTCTACGATATGGGAAGAAACTGGATTATCCTGAGAAAGAAAAACACTACACCACAGCCGTTACCAGCACATTAACAACATGAGAAATTTGCTCCCTGGAGCCGGGAATCGAACCCGATATACCTGCGGTGGAAAGTTAGTGACTAACTACTGACGAAACAATGAGTACTTCACGAGAATACTTAATGATGTAAATATGTTTTTTTATATATAACTGTAAAATTTTCCAGCTACATGTTGGTCAGAAAGTTTTCAAACAAAGGCACTAAAATTATTTTTGATACCAATTATTGTTAAAACTTATTAAAATATTTTATTTCGAATGTCAATGCAGATTTATCTGTGTATGTATATCTATGCTCGTTGTAAAGTTCCCTGTATTCTGGCTGTACGGCTGTAGAAGCCTAGTAACAGTATTTTCTGCTCTCTGCAAGTCAGACATGCATGCATTGTTAGCAGTGCTAAAGCATATTTTTGAATTTTTATAATTGATAGCATTTATTCATTCGATATTTATCGAGATGCGTTAAAAATACATCTCGGTATCTAAACATGCATTTTTGGTTATATGTGATATGTTAGTACGAAAGCATAAATTACATATTGGGTTAACAAAATTACTAATTTTTCGGGGCAGATCCTAAAATTCAATGGCGGTAATCTCTGCTAATTTACGAACTTAATAATAACGTAACAAGTGTAGAGAGTTTGACATTGAGAAATGAAAGTGCTTAATACATGTTTGTGAATACGAGCAGATGTGTATGTTTTATTACTTTTCAGAATCCGGTTCGCCTCGCGTACCTACAGAGGTGAACACAGCTTCCGCACCGCAAGGTTTCCGGCGATGCGAAAAAAAAAAATAACAATCGCAAGTACTGTTGAGTTGTGGGCGCCGTGATACGTATCAATATTTGAAAATCGTAATCATGACGAATGGCACGGCAATGAGATAACCGCTGCACGTGTGTTTTTTCCCCCCTTCGTCCACGCAAATTCGCGGTGCGACCGGCGCGACTAAACTGGGCGAGCAGTGGGCACGTGACGATATCGCTCCACGACACCGAAGGTTTTTGCGGGAGGGCGGAAGGTTGGGGAGTCAGGGGTTACTTGTTTGCGGAAGTAATTCTGTTTGCTCCTGGGTTCCAATACGGTGTGGGACAGTGGTGTAGGAGCGGGAGGGGTGGGGTGAATGGAGGACTGGGGCTATCTGGAGCTGCTGCCGCCCCCAGAGATGAGCAATTAGCGAGGAGAAGAGCAATGGCGTCGGCGGGGGGTGGTGGCGGTCCCGGATAAAAACACGCGCGCTGCGGAGTGGCCTGCACCCCCGACACCACGATCAACACTTCACCGCCGAAACCGACCAGCCCGCCAGGGGTCGGAGGGTGGCGAGCGAAATAAAAATAACAAGTGGCCAGCCCCTGCCGGTGATTCAATTTGCGGGCAGGACCGGAGTGTCTCGTGTTGCCCGCGCCCCCGGGGGTTAAGTGACCTCAGAAGAATACTCACCTACGGGCAGCTTGTTACGTCGATCCGGCGCCGCCGAGCGAGTGTGGCGGCTGCGACGTAAATACAGTCCCCGGCGCATCGACGTGGTGTGGCACGACAGAAACGCGGGCCCCAGTTACACTCCATTATTGTGATAGTAAATAAATATTTATCTTTTGATAGAACCCGTAGCGATGTGGTTAGAAATGATTATCTCTGCTTGGCCATCATTTCACTCAAGTACAGGATGAGTTTATTTGCATTACGTGTACAGGCATTTTAATCCGACGCTCTTATTTTAAAACGTAAACGGAACAAAATATTTTCCCTGTAAAAGCAAGAGCCACGTATGGCTACATTTATTTTCATGCCATTATGGATTACTGAGTATGTGGTATGAAAACTACCCTGAAGTTAATTATAATTCTGATAATGCCATACGGTGCATAAAGTTAATTAAGTAGTAGTTTTAACTACTTTGTATCAAAACCTTAAAATTTTTCATCAAAAAGTGTTAATTCTGCCTTCAGATTGCCCTGAGAGATCAAAAAATATGAAGTAACAATTTTGCTTACATGTTCACGAAAAGCATGAATCCGATATGTGCGTGCAATCATATTTATTTTAAAAAGCTATAGTGTAGGAACCGGCTGGTTTTCACGGCAATCTTCCCCGTGTATAAACGGTATGGTGGTATTTCGCTTATACCTCTCACAGACACCACGCCCTTACTCCAAGGTCCCATTCAGCATTATACGCCACAATCTACGCCAGCGTCTCTTTAAGCTACCCACCTCTTCCGTCTCTATAGTCACTTAGAAAAACGCAATAGGAAAAGAGAGAAAGGTGTGTGATTTGGCAATATAACTGGAAAATAGCTGGTGGATGGTTGGGATTATAATATCCGATTACCTTTCCGGTGGCAAAAGATGCAAAAGTACTTATAACACATGTCAAGAAAACGAATTTTCATAGAAAAAATGGTGGGTGTCACAACAGTGTACACGTTACGACCAGACGATTCGTGAATCAACGTAAAACAAAATTCCTCTGTATTCTCTAATCTGTTTCGTCTGTTACATTCTTCGCACATCATTCAGACAATATATAAACTGGATGTGCATCGCAGTACAGAAATACCTGAAGAATTGCGTCAAGAAACCAGACTTTATTTCATACTTGAAGAGCTTCCTCAGCTTTTCATAAAATATGTGTCTTCAACAATCTTTGTAACCACAAAGTCGACACAAATTGCTTGAAATAAAACATCGTTGGCAAATATTGACGAACAAGAGTTCAGTGCATGAAACATCACTGACACCACACGTCAAAGGGGATCATGAAGACTTCTAAGAGCAAGATACCTATAACGACAGTAGAGAAAACTATTCGGATTTTTTCATTTCGGCACTATAATATGCATAGCGTGACCATAGTCTCTAATGCAAGCATGCGTACTTCCTCAGTCGCCACGCAATTACAGTCTACCGATCTGTTTCCCCGAGCACTCGCATATCTCATCAATGTCCTCCTCGTGCAACCTTCGCAACTTCCATGCCTGTCCATCACGCGGCACTTCAAGTCGAGGTACGGACGCACGTTTCCCGAACTGCGGCGTCAAGGTGCGGGCGAACTCATTTACGAACTGAGCACCGAGGGGCTCGTCTTAACCGAACTGTTCGCTATACTCAATTCTCAATTGTTTCTTTTACAAAATGCCACCTTAAACGGGGAAATTCGGATATTAATGTCATCTCGATCATGTTCTTATCTAGATTTGTTACAATTTCCTGAATATTTTTTTATATCACCTACGCAAATCTCGAAAACATATGTCTCAGTTAAGTTAATAGTGGGCTTCATCATACAGCGACTGTCGATTACAAGACGCCTCGATCGACAGAGATATTTTTTAAACCCGACTTAAGTTTTCTCTTTCAAATATTTGTGTAGGTTTTCGCCGCAAGAAAAATAAACGTTGAGAGAAAACTCATGACTAAGTATTTTTGTGTATTGCATTTGCTGTTAGAGATATAAGTTGATTTTTACTTACGCGTGTAAATGAGCCACTGATCTATACAGTATAAAAGTAAGCAACCAATAACAGAGATTCTGAGATGCGTGTATACCGATATGGCCATTGCAGAGTATCTCCAGTGGCCAATGCGAGTCAAAGACGTCTTGGAGAAGATGATGTAACGTAATGTTGCGTGTCCAGGCACTGGCATGACACAGTCTGTAATAAAGTGCTTCATATATGACTATAATCCAGTCATAACATGCGTAACTGTGAAACATTAAATTTCAACTCTTCCTAAGACCGTTACGTCTTGTTTTCATGCGCGTTTTTTCACTATGATATTATTTTAGCAACCGTTACCATAAACCAAAAACGGTAAACTGTAATGTTTTCCCTTTTTTCTGAAGGATGTTTATTTCTAGTCACTGTTGTGCTTAGCAAACTTAGAACTCGGTGGCGTCACAGGATTTTAAGAAGTTTTTGTCGCAGTCGAGACGATCAATCAAAAAATTACACCATAAAATATTTTGTAATTTTTATTGACAAAATTGTTCGTAATTTTACAAATATCTGTAACAGTACAAAGATTTCGCTTGTAAAATAGCTCGCTTGTAAAACTACAAGAGCCGTGTTTGTAACAGATCTCAATAAATGTTAGTGCTACACTTATCCATATCCACGAGCTCAAGCAAAATGGCGGACACTCGACAACGTAAAACCATATGTAGCTGTTTTCTTGCAAAAACTATGGGTGATATAAAATGTATTTTCGTGCAAAACTAAATGTATTGCAAGTTTGAATAAAGTAAAATACTTAAATAATAATTTGAAAACGACAATAAAAAAAATTACGCTATTACTTATTAACTGTTTATGTTTCCTATCTAGACAGAACTGTCGAAATTAAATAAATGCGCTTTACTTAACCAAATAGTTTTTCTTGTATTTTGTAGGTTCTTAATGGAACATATAGTACAAAAATAATAATAAAGTTCTTGAGTTTAATCTTGCTAGCGTGCAGCTGATCTAGGTTCGAATCTCCTCCGCTGCAGAATTTCAGCTCGCTTGTCGCGCACATGTGCACTGTGAATTTGTCATCAAGTCGGTTTGCTACTTAAGCTCGTCACGTGGCAATATAAACTCACACTGTCCAATGTCAAACGTCACGCACGCTATGTCCAACGGCAACTGCATCGATCAATAAAGTTAATAAAGTCAACTTTAAAAAAATTGGTCATGTGGTTAAGGGCGTGGTCTAATAACACAAGTGTCTCGGGTACAAGTTCCCGTGCTATCAAGGTGTAACAATTTTTCGTGGATTATATTTTTTTATACATTTTTTAAAATTTATTGTCTGTTATTAATTTTTAGTTTTATAGAAAAATAATGATTTTATGTTCACGTATCAATACTTAAAGATGTAATACAGGCCTATCATTTCTAATATAACAAATACATGCTTTGCAGATTTGGCAAGAAAACTGTTTGTGTTGTAGCTGTACAAAAATTTTCTTGGCAACTGGGTTTCCAAAGATTTTTCATGTGAAATTACAAAAACATTTTACAATGTACCGGAAACTCGTATTGAATTTAAAAGTTTGAAATCACCAAGAAGCTTAAACATTAGCCAATCACATCTCTGTTTTATGTTTATATTCGTTTGGTAATATTCGACTAATCTTTCTTTCGGTACACGCCAATTTCATATTTTCTGCTCGGCCTTGCTACGTTACTAGATAGCCTACTTCCTGAAGGAAATAAAGGCTTAAGAGATCACTTACCGGTCTCATTGTTTGTATGCGTGTATGTGTGTGTGCTTGTGTGTGTCTGCGCTTGTGTGTGTGTGTGTGTGTGTCGTCCCTCCCGCTTCAATTTTTGAACGCGAAAAACGAATTTCACCAATATTAGTTTACATATAGTACTAATTGAGGACATCTGACTTGTATAGTTTTCGACCACGCCAAGCACTAACTTTCAAAATGTCGACTATTTTTAAACTTAGGATGGTATGTAATATCTCGGAAACCCTTCAACCTATTTAAATCAAATGTTGTATGCTGACTGCGTAAGGCATAAGCATTGAATTTAGAGGTGAATAATGATGTTCGTACGCCATTTTGTAAGATAGCGTCACATAAAAAAAAGCTTTTACATTATATCTTATAAACTACTATGCCAATTTTTGCCAAATTTGGCATGTAGGTAATACTATGACAGGCAAGGTAAACATAAGTACTTGAACTTTTTTGCCTTTCTATTTTTAATATGGCAGTCATTCAAATATTTTAGGTTTATTTGGTGTAACTACCATACTGTTTGACTAATTTCAACCGAATTTTTTACGCTGACAGTATCTATTATAAGCATGATATAAGCCAAACAAAACCACTTTTGTCAGCCATTTTGTAACATAGCACTACATGAATTAATAAAGTTTTTTGTGTAATATCTCGGGAAACAATTGACCGATTCCTACCAAGTATGACAAACAAGGAGTACTGCGTAGGTTATGTTAACTGACGTGTTATAAGTATGTCAGACACTTATTTTTAAAATGGTGGCCACATATTAATTTTAGTTTCATATGTTAAATCGTTATAGCCATGTAAATAATTACATTAAAATGTTCTATACTGGCTGTATATTATTTATTAAATATAATCACGCAAAATCGCTTGGCCACTATCTTGTAAACTAGTATCATATGACAAATCAGAATTACGCGATATCTCCGATAAAATAACCAATTTCCACTAACTTTGGCAATCAAGTAGAACTATGGCAGGCCATGTAAAAATATAAACTTTGAGAGGGTAAGGCACTTATATTTTCAAAATGGTAGCCATATAAACTTTAAAGCTCTAAATTTATTATCTTTTAAATTATTAAACACATTTCTACTTAAGTTTTTATGCTGATAGTATAAATTATATGCATCAAAATTGCTTATGCAAACCCCATTACTTCGCCATATTGTAAGATAACCCCACATGAAATAATACCGTTTTTAGTAAGTATCTCGAGAAACAATATACCGATTTCTTTCAAATTTGGTTAAGAATTTTCACTGGGATATACTATATTAATTTATATGTTTTAACTGTGTACCTCTCTTATTTTCTGAATGGTGCATATACAAACATTTTAGCTTAGTGTGCTATATCTACAAAACTATGTAACAGTTTTGATTTTAACTTTGTATATTGTATATATTACAGTCATGGAAAGTGCTAATACATAAAATTAGTCTCCACCATTTATGAAGATCGTCAAACAAATAATAGAGGTTTTATCCCATATCTCGAGGAACAATCAACCGATTCATACCAAAATTTCACGCAAGTATTGCTACAATATGGTATGTACATTCGCATGTGTTATGTGCGACAAACCTGTTTTAATGGGGTTTATATAAATAATTTACATTATTTTGAGATATCTATGAAATTTTTCCACAAAGTTTAAATAAATTTTTTATACAAACTGTATTAATTAGAAGCATCATGTATGCATACAGATATCCTATTTTGCCTAATGTAGTGTGGTGTGTAAAATAAACATTTTGCCATATTCCCTGAATAATAAAACTAATTTCCACAAAATTTTGCACACCTACAGGCGGCCATGTAAAGTTGCATAATTTAAATGGGGTCTGTCACTCATTTTCAAAATGGTGGCGATATATATTTTGATATATTTGGCATATATTTAATAATTTAACTAAATTCAGCCAATCGTTTTATGATAACAGTATATATTAAACGCATAGTATAAAGAACATTTTGTTAGGCAGTTTTGTGAGATAGCGCTGATTAAGAAAATTGGGTTTTTAAGGTTTTTTCTCTGGTGCCAATCATCCGATTTCCACCAAAATTTCACACAGGTAGCGTTATGGTAGGCTATGTAAACGCGTGTGTTTTTAGTGGCTCAGGCACTTATTTTCAAAATGATGGCCATGTAAATATTTAATGTTAGTGAATCCTACCATTCAAAGCATTAGACTGATTACATCCGAAGTTGATGCTTCGAATCCTTCCTTCGTAATGCAATTGATTGCAAGCCAGCTTAATTTTGCGAGATTTTCTGAATTCGAATCCCGGATAAGTCACTCATGTATTTTAATTGCCTTGGTACTGTTTCACGTGTTTCTGGTTTCATCTGTAATGATATTTCTGTCAATGAGACGTCAACGCCCACCTAACATCTACAATTTTAAAAAATTTTGCAAAATTTTTTTGCGCCCATGTAGAGAAAAGTAAGCTAATTAGTTATCAGAAATTTCTTGTTTTATCTGAGTTCCCACATTGTCCAAAAAATGAGGAATTTCTCCATTGAAACTTCGCACGACAATAGTGAACAAATGTCTTGGGCTGGCGTATTTACTATCGGGCTATCAAGTGAACAACTGAGAATATACTCCCGCCACCAATTGAACAACTGAGAATATACTCCCGCCAACAAGTGAACAACTGAGAATATAATCCCACCACCAAGTTAACAACTGAGAAAATACTCCCGCGACCAACTGAACAACTGAGAATATACTCCCGCCACCAAGTGAACAACTGAGAATATAATCCCGCCACCAAGTGAACAACTGAGAATATAATCCCGCCAACAAGTGAACAACTGAGAATATAATCCCGCCACCAAGTTAACAACTGAGAAAATACTCCCGCGACCAACTGAACAACTGAGAATATACTTCCGCCACCAAGTGAACAACTGAGAAAATACTCCCGCCACCAATTGAACAACTGAGAATATACTCCCGCCAACAAGTGAACAACTGAGAATATAATCCCACCACCAAGTTAACAACTGAGAAAATACTCCCGCGACCAACTGAACAACTGAGAATATACTTCCGCCACCAAGTGAACAACTGAGAAAATACTCCCGCCACCAATTGAACAACTGAGAATATACTCCCGCCAACAAGTGAACAACTGAGAACATACTCCCGCCACCAAGTGAAAAACTGAGAATATAATCCCACCACCAAGTTAACAACTGAGAATATATTCCCGCCACGAATTGAACAACTGAGAATATACTCCCGCCACCAAGTGAACAACTGAGAATATACTCCCGCCACCAATTGAACAACTGAGAATATACTCCCGCCAACAAGTGAACAACTGAGAACATACTCCCGCCACCAAGTGAAAAACTGAGAATATAATCCCACCACCAAGTTAACAACTGAGAATATATTCCCGCCACGAATTGAACAACTGAGAATATACTTCCGTCACCAAGTGAACAACTGAGAATATACTCCCGCCACCAATTGAACAACTGAGAATATACTTCCGCCACCAAGTGAACAACTGAGAATATACTTCCGCCACCAAGCGAACAACTAAGAATATACTTCCGCCACCAAGTGAACAACTAAGAATATACTTCCGCCACCAAGTGAATGACTGAGAATATACTCATCCGTAAATGGCCGAGCTCGCGGATATCTCGTCCTCCCGATCTCGAAATTTAATTACGCGCCGACGCCGCGCCGCACGTAGTTGTTGTCAAGGTCTTTGGGCGCGTTAACCCGGCGACGCTATCTCATCGCGAGCTGCTGCGTCCCGCGGCCTTAATGAAGACCTTCGAAGTGCCAGCGACACACGAGTACGTCTCGTAGCCTCCAGCACTACTCCTCCTTCCTTTCTCTCTTGACGGCGGCGCTCCCAGAAAGGAAACTGCCGTGGAAGGACGAGCGAACCGAACACCGCCCCAGCCACTGCTGGGACCTCCGAACTCGTACACAAACGCTTCGGGACGGACGTATCGCTATATCTAAATTACTGGTTCGCGCACCGTCATTTAGATGTCTCGGCACATCGTAAAATATCGCAGCCCCTTGTTGCACCTCGGCCCGCCTCGGCTCACAAATCAGTTGGGAAAGTGTCGACACAGTGATTTAAAAACACATACGCAAACGTGTTATTAAACCTGCATGTTTAGATTCCTTCCGGCTGCGTCGTTAATCCCAAGCATATTGAACCACGTAACGGTAAAACTCCCCAAGTACAAAAGGTATCTATACCGGTAGTTATTTTCACTAATTAAAATAACGATCTGCAACTAAAATTATATTTATCCTTTTGTTTAATTCCTTACTTATTTAACGTTTGTTGAACCGCCTGTCATAACAAGCAATTCATTTTAAATGTCACTCTGAGTTTATTTGTCCTGAACTGCTATATTTAACTTATCGTGGCCGTTTATATAAAAAAAGTGCTCTAATAATTGCAGCCATATTTTATAAAACTAAAACTGACTCTTAAAATATATTGGCAATATAGCAAGGACGCTTTATTTCAACTGAGTTTTAGCGTGGACGTTTGTGCTGAAGTGTGACTGTTACATGAACGCGTAACCGCACATGCGTGAATACAAGTACGTGTACAAACGCATATAAAAAAATTTTACCTACCCGGAAATAAATTTATGAAATTAACAACACCTACAAGGAAATATCACCTGCTTAATGTTTTTTTTTACTAAGATCTAAAGTAACGCATAGCATCTAAATATTAAAAGTCACGGTGTTTATGCAACTTAATACAATTTTCTTAATTGCTGTAAATCAATGTTCATTTTAATTTCTTGTAAGTTTATTTGACACGTCCCCTGTAACTCTGGAGACTTTATGACGTTCCAAGTATAACAGCTTTCAACTGTTCATAAATAAATTTGGGATCTTTAAAATGTTTCAAAGCGCGTGAAAAGTCGATACCTGAGGTTTTCAAAACACACTATCCAATAAATATATTTTTTAAATACCCTGCAAATACATTACCCTAGTACTACTCCACAAAACTATGCGGGTTTTCTAGGACGTTGCCTCATAAAACTAGTGATGTGGATGTTTTTATTCAAATACTCTTTGCCCCGTGTGGGTTTTATAGAGCTCATACCGCAAACTATTATATGATTATATATTTAGGAAGCTATAAATTACACACGACTATATTATAAATAAACTATTATTTTTTAAAGAAGCTATAAATTTCGATCGATATTACGTTATCTATACTGCAAAACTATTCTGCTACTCTGGATCCATTTACGCAATCATAATAATAACTGAAGGATTCTTCAAATATAAATTATTTACCCTTTCTAAGTTGAGTTGAGAGATTTGGGCGGCTCATAATAGCGAGGCATTGAGAGCCGATGAGGATGAGGTGAGGTGAGAATGGGGTACCACCGGAATGAAATGGCGGGGGAAACGGGAGATCTCGAGAATATACGCCAACCAACGGAATCATCCAGCACGATCCGCACATGCGAAAATCGGGGAGATGCCCGGCCGGGAATTGAACCCGGTTCGCTTTGGTGGGAGCGAGCTGTGTAACCGCTCAGCCACCGTGGCCCATACGCTTCTTATGTAATGGTTAAACATATCACATGATTTAATATTTTTAAAAATAACAATACTTGCAGAATAAATTGTAATAAGTTTATTTACTTCAATAAATACTCACATATGACATTCAACAACGACAGTTGTGCAAAAATGAGCTCTCAGCAGAAAATAATACATGGTCTGACTTCGCATTAAAAGATTTCCTAGAGAGATTTCTTTTTTAAATTCTACAAGTATTTGCTATTTCAATGCTGTTGCTAATATTATTAAAACCCCACTTGTAGAGGCCACAGTTGAAAAACACAGCAATCCGTTTTATTTCCAAATAACGTGCAGTAAAGTTCGCTTAGTATAGTGTTTGCAGTTAGTTTGGTTGGAGTGGTAACACTGAGTTAGTGCGTATCTGTCATTATTGGCAGAGAAAACAGAATGCAATCGCTCCCTACGTCAACCACCTTCTATGGGAACGTATCGTATGGTGTCAGGAAGTCCATCTATATTAATGTCCCGCAATGACCGCTTTCCTTGTGTCTTACTACTTCTAGGAAAGTTATTTCTTCATTTTGATGAATAGGTGATCGCAAGGGCTCCTTTCCGGTGAATACGGTGGATGTTTTAGTTCTTCTCATCGCCTGTTACCCATGAGATATGCCATAGCGTTAGCAGTGTGATACCGCGTATTGTGGAGAAGAATGATGAAAGTCCTTTACATGAAGTATCATCGCTTTCTCCTGAGTGCGGGACGAAAGCGGTGTTAAATGGCAGTAGTAGGCTGCACTGACTGTCATCCTATGAGGTACATCATGGTGAAAGACTACCGCACGGTTGCCTCATGCAACAATGAACGCCACCTTCACACATTGTGCAGGGCGCACTTCCTTTGAACGAAGTGATCCAGGATGCTTGAATCGTTTTCTTTGAACGAGGTAATGCAGGATGCTTGAATTCATTGGATTGCCGTTTCGAACGTGGTTCTGCACGACCAAACTAAGGTTTCGCCCATGGTGACGGACCTTCCGAGAAAGACTTCAGGTAGCTGTATTGCAATTCCTGTGCCAGTTCATGCCGATGCCATTGTTACACGACTGTGATTCGCTGAGGTATCTAGCGCACTGAGATTTTACGGAACTCAAGACTGTCTTGCAGAATGTAGCGTACGGTTTTGTGGAATACGCCTACCTCCATGGCTAAATCACGGTGCAGTCCATCGGCGATCCACATCCAGCAGGGAACCAAATAACTGAATTGTGTTGTTATCCGTTTTTGGTTGTCCTGAATGGGGGCGATCCTGAACGACATCCCTGCCTTTACAAAACCATCTCAAAAAACACGCCACTGTACGCTACGGCAATGCAGTATCATCATGCGTTTCAAGTAGTCCCTGAAAACCGTGTGGTTCATTCCGACCATGTGCCAGCTAAATTTGATTCACTCACGCTGTTCTTCTTACGTTAGCATATCGTTGGGCCGGTATCACTATCCTCCACTACTTAACAGCACTCCAGTAATGACCTTCGTTTGCCAGCAACGGAAACCTCATGGCATTATGAATCACATATCTGAAATGTCAGCAGTGCTACCACTATTTTATCCCATCTCGCTTTAATAATGCGCTTTGCATCTTTACCTTTAACGGACAGAATGCACTACCTAGCTGTTAAAGAGTCATAAATAACAATTCCAGCTCGATTTATGCGTATATATAGAAATATGTTTACGTGGAAGCATCCCTTTGATTGTGATTTCTCAAACAGGTTCAAGATAACCTGCTCCAATATTCTAATTATATTGTGGAAATATTGAATTTTCACTTGTTACTCATCCAAAAAACGCCTATCTAAAATACCTAATATCCCCCCCCCCCCC
>NQII01006833.1:29208-58828 GCA_002778355.1 Clitarchus hookeri | reverse complement strand
TCGCTGTTTCCATCATCTCAATTTCGACATCGCCCCTCTGTTTCAACTTCCCTATTCCCAATCTATGTCCTTCAAAGTGAGTAAAAAATACTTTATTCATTACCATTTAAATAGATGAAATATTAAATTGAACTTCTTTCCGAACACCTATCACAGAGAGAAATAAAATAAAGCTAGATGGAGTTTGTAATAATGTGTCTTTTAAACGAATATTCTGATGAGGAGCCATTAAGTAAACGATAATCAGCAGGAGACCAAGCAACCCAAACTTCGAACGAAAATATTTAATTATATAATATTATACACCGGAGAGCCAAAAAAAAGGGTATAGGCGTGCGTAAGCAAATAACAGAGAAATGGAACCAATCAGAGAAACGCGATGCGGTCGGCCGTGCCTGTAAAAGAAAACAAGCGTCTGGCAAAGTTGCTAGAGCGGTTACTACTGCTACAATGACAGGTTATCAAGATTTAAGTGAGTTTGAACGTGGTGTTATAGTCGGCACACGAGAGATGGGACATACAATCTCCGGGATAGCGATAACATTTGGATGTTCCCGTACGACCATTTCACGAGTGTATCGTGAATATTGGGAATCCGGTAAAACATCAAATCGTCGACATCGCTGCGACCGGAAAAATATCGTGAACGAACGGGACAAACGACGATTTACGAGAATCATCAAACGTGACAGACATACAACCCTTTCTCAAATTGGCGCAGATTTCAATGCTGGGGCATTAACAAGAGGCAGCGTGTGAACTATTCAACGGCCCATCATTGATATGGGCTTTCGGAGCCGAAGGCCCACTCGTGTACCGTTGTTGACTGCACGACACAAAGCTTTACGCCTCGCCTGGGCCCGCCAACACCGTCATTGGACTGTTGATGACTGGAAACACGTTGCCTGGTATGGCGAGTCTCGTTTCCAATTGTATCGGGTGTATGGACGTGTACGGGTATGGAGACATCCTCATGAATCCATGGTCCCTACATGTCAACAGGGGACTGTTCAAGCTGGCGGAGGCTCAGTCATGGTATGGGGCGTGTGCAGTTGGTGTGAAATGGGACCCCTGATACGTCTAGATACGACTCTGACAGGCGAAATATACGTGAGTATCCTGACCGATCACCTGCACCCATTAATGTCCATTGTGCATTCCGACGGATGTGGACTATTCCAGCAGGACAATGTGACACCCCACACGTCGAGAGATGCTACCGAGTGGCTCCAGGAACACTCTTCTGACATTAGACACTTCCATTGGCCACCTAAATCACGAGACATGAAAATTATTGAGCATATCTGGGATGCCTTGCAACGTGCTGTTCAGAAGAGATCTCCACCGCCAAGCACTCCTATGGATTTGTGAATTGCCCTGCAGGATTCATGGTGTGAATTGCCTCCTGCATACCTTTGGATAATAGTCATGTCCATGCCACGTCGTCTTGCGGCACTTCTACGTGCTCGCGGGGGCCCTACGCGATATTAGGCAGGTGTACTAGTTTTTTGGCTCTTCATTGTACCATCATATACTTCCCACATTACTCACGTCACAATATCCCCTCTGTTTATTCCCTCTGCTTACTCACGACCGTCAACTGACATTTTACGGGGACACCTGATACACAGTTTGCAAACCTGTATGAATCTCCATGTTGCTTTCCCGCCTCCCTTTTTACCTTTTGGTAGCTGACTGGATGCTACAACTGTTGGACATTGTGAGCTCTCGTCGGAGATCTCACCTTCGTTGCCTTACTTGATCTTTACTGCAACTAAGTCTACATATCATTGATCAGGATCTCTTAGAGATCAGTTTCTTAACTTTTTTGTACCCCATAATTATTTACTAGCATCTGTTCCTCTTCCAATTTTTTCACGAAGCTGATTGTTATATATTTATGTATATATATATATATACACACTTCGCATGTGATTTTTACCGTCCACTCTGAAAAGAGGATCTCATTTTCTATGTTCTCTGTTTGCACATATACAAATAAATATGCACATTCTATACGTACATTATAAACATTATATTTGAGCACACAAGCAGACACATATGGATACATGCATAATGTATATTTTTTTGGTAATTCTCGTATAATCTTGTAGTTAATTGTTTATACAGAATTATATTAAACTCCAAAATAAAAAAACACTTTATTTTCTGCAGCATATGATTTGCTGCTGCAGAGAAATTTACGGTTAAATATCAACCACTGCAAACTAGATTTGTTGAAAACGAATTTTTTTCTTCATCTATGTATAAATGAAAATGTTGCCTTGCGTCATCCTTACAGTAGTTTAGCTTCATTCCTAATTTTTTCAAGGTTAAACGATTATGTTGATGTTATAAGGAATCTGTAATTTGGTAACGAAGCATTTAGTGAGTTTCGTTACTTACGTAACACTCCAATGTTCAGAGAAATATTTGAATTTTTCTTAGCCATTTATTTCCTTTGGTATGCAGCGAGATTTCTTTACTGTGAACGAGTTGCTTAAGTAAACTTTTTCCTTTGCTGTAAAGTTAGGTAATATTGATATAAAAAACAATTGTATAAAAAATTAAGTGTCAACAAACACAAGTTTTTTTTTAACCTTCAATTTTAATAAATGCAGAATTTTATTACTGTCAACAAAACAGTCCCAAATAAATGATTTTCTTTGCTTAACAGAAAACTTATTAAGTTTTTTTTTTTTAGAGTGCAGGATAATCAAGGAGGTACGTGTCTTTCAATACCGCAATTCTCAAATAAATTAATATGAAAATAAATTTTAAATTCTTTGGTGACATAAAAAATTCCTGAAAATAAAAGTGAATTCATGGATTGAAATCTGATATTTATGAAAATTTTGACTAGTTATATAGCTCTCCTTTCGTTATAAAAATTAAAAGCTGACGTGAGTTTGTATGAGTTAGAAAGCAAACTACCGCACTACTACAAATTGTAAGATTTACTCGAGAACCGTTCGCCTTAGTTCGTTACACACAATTAACTTTTTTGATCATATAAACATGATACTTAATCATAGAAGCCTTTATCTCAGCTCAAATGCGAGGTGATATCCACTGAGCTTTCTCAGATTTCCCACGCCTGTATTTCCTTTCAAGAAAACAATATCCAGACACTTGTTTCATCTCGAGGAATTTCTAAATATTTTTTTTTATGAATTCCTTAGAGAAAATTGAATTTCAAGAATCTAGTCCACTTATATTAGTGATTCTAGGTCATTGAACGTATTGATTTTTTTTTTCTTTTTGCCTTCGGATCTCCCGTACAGCATTTCGAACTGAAATTCAAAATAACACCGTACATATACCTAAGAACTCTGAGAATCGGTTTTCTCGAAGATATAAGCCTAAATTTGACAAAAAAAAAAAGTTTTGTTATTACTGCGTAGTGTTGTAATATTTCATTTTCCTGCTGTATCGTCAAAGAACCTAAATTAGTTTTAACCAACTATAGCCACGTTTGGTTTAACAGTGTATTGGTATAAGTTATAAAATATCAGATTAATTAGCTCCCGAGAATAAATTGAATAATCAATATAATTTCGAATTATGCCAATGTTTGCTACCGTGAACGTATAAAGAAAATACTAAACGGGTTTGCTCGTGGGTTGGCTATAAGCTTTACTGTCACGTCTCCACGGACGTTTTTTTAACTTACTTCATAAAATCATCTAGGGAAAACTGACACTTGTAAAAATAAATATCAGTCGTGGGAATAGCATAATTCCGCAGTGCAATGGATTGCTGACGTCATCTGCTCAGAGATTAAAGCGTTAATTTATCAGAACGGTACGGAAATTGGTAACAAACAGTCATTTTTTGTTTCCGTGACTTTCGTGATTGCTGTTAATACTTATCGAACTGGATTTAAGAAAGAGATAGTTTATTTTATCTAAAGTTTGTTAAAGCCCAATTTATTTTTTCCTGACTTCCATAATTTTTGTTAGGTTTGGCCAAATTAGATTTCGAAAAGTGTTATTTGATCTAAATTTTGTTAAAACCCAATTTAATATATATATTTTTTTTTTACCACTGCGGACATATTTATCCTGAATTTCATCATTGTTGCTGATATAAACGTTCACAGAATGTTCGGAAACCTAGTGCCCAAACACCAGACGTAGTTTCTTTGGACCAATAGTAACACAAAGGCCCTATAGACATATATCAGGAAGCGTATTTTATATCAAATAATTGTGTTCAAAGTTGCGGGGCGTACAACACCTGGAGAACAAGGCTGTGCGATTATTCCTGTAGGACAAGTTGCATAGGTCGTAGACGCCGCGAGACTCCAAATTATTACATACGCAGCGTCCCCCGCCTACTTTCTATGCAACTTGTCGTACACGCATGATCGTGCCGCCTTGTTTGGCAGGTGTTGTACGTCACAACTTTGGACACAGTTATTGGATAGAAAAATACGTTTCCGGATATAAGTGTCTAGGATTTTCGTGTTACTACTGGTCCAAAGAAATTACGTCTGCAGTTTGGGCATCGAGTTTCCGAACAATGTGTATAAAGTTAAGTTCGTGTTGAACACGTGAATTCACAGTGCTTGCATTTTAACACTAGTTCAGTTGCATTTGGACTTTAACAAGAAAACTCATTTTTTTTTAAGTTTCTTCTACCCCGAAGATGATTGAGGTGTGTGACGGAGTACTGCAGACTGCAACGTGTACGGGTCCATTTGCATCTAATCAGTAACATCAAATGCGTCTCCTGCTATGCTATTTGCATCTGCTTTTGGAATAACATCATTACCACGACCCCGGTGCTGCTAGTGCAGCAAAGCTTTCATATTCAGTGGGAAAGCACGGCGTGATGCGAGACGCGAGCGTGTTGCAGAACCTTCCCTCGGGCTACTTAGTTGCATGTGTCTGCGTGCACGTTATAGCTGTCTAGAGCACCATCCCACATGGTAACAGGTTCTGGGTTTGAATCCCAGGAAAAGAATTTATATGTATGACATTTTTAGGTGGGTATACATTGTATTTTGTTTTGTTTGCCTCCCGACAATAAAACAGGGCTTAATAAGAAAGAATGAAAATTTATTTAGTTTCGAAAAGTAATCTGAGTAGTTGTGGCAAGTAAAGCCTGAAGAAACATCGTAGTCAACGCTAAACGTACAAAATAGAAGCAAATTGTTATATTTTCGACTTTCATGCTTTTTCGATGCGACATATGAATGGTCAGCCAGATCAAGGTTGTAATCAACAAATGTGTGATTTGTGGTAAATAAAAATAATGGTTTAGGAAGCGAATTTTAATATCATTACTGTTATTTAAATGTATACACTAAGGTAAATGAATCTAAAGACGTGTGAAAGTATTCATTGGTCTTCGTAGACCACAAAATAACATATGTAACTGAAAAAAGTATAACAAGGTTGTAACTCACTTCAGCAATACAAGGTTGTAACCAAAAACACCCTGGAAAATCACAACTACGAACATTATTTATACATAAAAAATGCTTATATTAATATTGCAAGACTCGACAGGAGTAATAGAAAGTGTACTGACAATCTGTAAACAAATGGTCACAAAATTAACTTAAACACATTTTGAAAACTGAAAAATGGCATTAATACATACCAAAGTTACCTCGTAACCTCACTTAACACATATAACTAACTAGTTATCTCTTGCGACTTTTAATTCCTCGTAAAACTGCCTATATTCTAATGGAAGTCCTGTCCATCATTACTTTTTTTTGCCTTCATGGGTAAACTTTCGACATACAGCAAAGTAATGTCACCTGGTAGCACATAACAGGGTTGTACAAATGAATTCCGAACACCTCGTTGTTTCTTCAATATGGAATAAGGTGTCCATGGTTGTAAAACATTGTGGCTCTAACGTACGCGTACTGTTGTTGGGTCATCAGCAGATATCTGCATCCAGTGTTTAGATGTTTTTTTTAATGGGAAATTTGTCCAAATTGCTCATATATTTGAATATTTTACTTGTCAATCACAACAAATAATTTACTTGGTTGAGATGAAACGATTTCTTCAATCCAGTTCATTGGTACTTAACAAGAGCACCTTTATTTTGACATGCATTCAATGCAAAGTCTCTATGACATTGCAGGAAACTATGTCCTGTTACTAAGAGTGTTTGATTGATTTCTGTGAATTACTTCAGTGTTATTAGGTACTGGTATAGTGATAACATGCGCCAATTGTTATGGCTGATGCATCTGACTGACCGTCTCGCTGGTGTTCGCTGTCTTCCTTGCGCAAAGAATGAAAGTTGCTCGTTATATACTTCAAACTGCAAGACGATGTATCTGCCGGCCCACGTTTTGCTACAATTTCGTGGCAGAAGCACATGCTTGGTAGGTACTTCCTGATGGCACTGTTAGATTATATTTAAAACCAAAATGTATCTTTGAAATTGCTTCTCCAGCCGTCCTCCGTTTAATGTCCTGTAGTTTTACTCAGCGTTGGCCTAGGAGAGCAGTCTGCTTGTTGTACTCTAAAGAATAAAAGTCGTGAAACAGTTTGTTTCTGCCTTCCATCGTTAATTTACCCATAGCTTATGGAACAATGACAAACTCGAACCTGAGAGTTAAGAGTACAGAGCCATATTTAAACTAAGTCGTGTCCAAATGTCCCTACGCCAATAGATAACGTAAGACTTAAATAGATACATTGATCAAAAACATATTTGTAAAGTATTTTTGTTGGTATTGCTACACTTCACTTGGATATACGTATGTGCCTACCTAGCATCCTTTAGACGTTTTCTCTTCATGTCACGCCATTCATCAATGTTTATTTTCCTCCAACCTTTATTTACGTGTTTTTTTACACTATATGATAATGTAACCGCCTTGGCGTCCGCCATTGTTCAGACCGTTACAACCTTGTTCTCGGGAGACCCAACTGTCGCCAGACAAATGAAGGCTAATAAACTCCCCTAGTGACACAACCCTGATGCCAATGTGTAGAGGAATTCACAAATAACACTGTTCCATGCTTAACTCAACACACAAAAAAAATAGGGTTACAACCTTGTTCTTACCGACCATTCATATTTCAACATTGGTATGAAAAACATGATGGTCTGAAGAGATATTACATTTTGTGGAGGGGGGATGGAGTAAAGCTGTTTGTCGAGAAATGCTAACGCAACCATTATCACACACCAAAATCCCCAACAAAATCAACAAAATCTCCCCCACAAATACCTACACCAACACTGGAAGTCACCATGACATTCTGCTACTTCTTTCTCTCCTCTTGCTACTACACCGAAATAACTATCTGGTATCATGAACACACATTGGGTGTTCATGCGCAACATCTGACAATAGTACTTCGTAATTTGCGTTAAATACTCATTCCACACGCTTTACAGCAGTAGCCAGAGCGGTCAATTGCTGCAATTGACCAACACTGCGTGTCGCAAACAATTTACAGCAACAAAAATAAAACTTTCACGGCTTCTTCAAAAAATATCTTAGTGGACTATGAAGTACCAATGAAAAATAGAAACGCATGATGAGGCTTTAATAACAAAAATATAAAGGTTGATAATTTTTGTACTGATAACGATGATTTTCTGGTTATGGAGTTGATGCGCGAGGGAAAAATATAGAGGTTTTAAGTGAAATCCGGTGCCAGCGTTTGGTAACATATTGCCTCTGAGATAACGCAAATGAGTAGCACATCATGTAGTGTGCTTACATAAGACGATGTTGAATAGTTTATCAACGCTAAGGAAATACAATTCCTGCCTAATGATATCTTACGTGCAATCCTGAATCCCTGCCTGGTGACATTGTACGAGTCGCATAAAGAACTGAATGGAACTTTTTGTAGTTGGATACAGAGAACCTGAATATGGTAAGTATTGCTGCCTGTCTATACTACCGCTACAATCTGGTTAATATCGGAATACGTATTTTTTTTTTTCTGAAATTCGATATCATGATTTAGCTGTAGAAGTAGGCATATGTAAAAATGTGTGGGCTTTTCAATATCACTTCATTTAATTATGCATTTACAATGTGAATAGGATTCTTCCAAAAATCGATAACAATAACTAGGGAAAGGAACCTTCTTTATCCAAACACAAAATATATGAAACGATAAACAATATATTCATAAATACTACTAATGGGGTACATTAAATTTGTCATTAGTTACCCATCACAATACTTTAAAAAGTAACATTCATGATTTCGTTTTTCATTTGAATAAGCTAAACAAAGGTTTTCGAATTGACGGAGCAATCACATTCGAGAAAAGAAAATTAAGCAACATTTATTCTGTAGTAGCAACCCCACAAAATGTTTCATAGCTGTAATTTGATAGGCTAAATATTTTCGGACACTGCGCTGGAGCAATGCCAAACAGTTTCGAGTACTGGTTACCTGAATGGCAATTAAATAATTTGTAGTAACGTTACGCAGTAGTATATACAGAGCTAAGTGAAGGCTGCCAGAAGGAAATGTTTTCACACAATGCTATACGAGGCAGAAAAACTCCCACGTTCCAACTACTGATGATAGCATTGATAAAATACACATTTTAAAGGGTCTTAACTAAAAAAATAATAATAAACATTTCCAAAGATAGACAACAATTGGAATGATCCTGATTTATGGTAGGTACGAAGTTTACTTTCTGTGGCAAAAACTTGGGACAATCGAAAATGTAATGTTAAAACGGGAGAGAGTGGAGTGGATAGTTTTGCACGTCTCTTTACATCGATGTCCTCAGCACCGATAAGGGTGAAGCAAGGTGAGTACGGAGCAGAGCCGGAATGCCAGGGCGGGGGAAACTGAAGATTCCCGAGGAAACCCACTGGCCAAGTGGCTTCGTGCGGCACGATTCCCACTTGCGAAAATCCGGAAGCGACGCCGCCAGGAATCGAAACAGGTTCGCCTTGATGTGAGGCAAGCGCTCTAGACGCTGCGCCACTGCGGCCCTCGGTTAAAACGGGAAGTGATTACGTTATTGTAAATAACGTGTAATCATCTGTCTACTGCACCTGTTATGGTCCCTGCCAGTATAAACCAATTTTAGAGTGGAAAAGCTAAATGACCGAAGTGCCAAAAGTGTTTTTTTTTTTTGTAAATGGGGAAAAACCCGTATATCAATGCCTGTGGATATATAGCAGCCATCTTTTTTGATGCTCATAAAAACTATTAGGAAAATAATTTGAACTTAGAACCTATAGTAGTTCATTGGCAATGGCCCATAAATCAATTTGATAAAAGAAAGATAATTTTATCTATTTTGGCACTTAGATAATTTTGCTTTACCACTCTACAATTATTCCACAACAGTCCCGCATTCAAGCACACGGTCGTTTTATAGTGAAACAGTGACAAAATATAAGGTTTCTAATAACTATCCAAAAGTCAACACAACGAACTAGTAATAACACAGCACTTCTTTTAAATAAAAATCTTAAATATTATAATTTTGTGTAAAATGAATGAAAGTAGATTTGTTTTGAATTAATTATGATATTTAGTTTTTTCCGCCCGAAATTCTTTTGCTTCATTGACCACTAACAAACTCATTATTTACGTATTAATTATTTTATTTTCATAGAAAAATGGTTACGAGTTTTTGCTGGTCGAATATCTGCGCTGAAGTTTTTTTTTTTTTTAGCTTTCTAATGTTCGCTTTGTTCAACGTTTCTAAATGCGAAAATTTCTCCTTACTAAAACGAAAATAACTATAAAACTTTTGCGGAAGAAATGGGAGAAACATCTTGAAGGTAAAATATTGGGTTAACCCAGCACGTTTTGTTTCGCAGTTTCCTTTCTCGTCTTCTAATGATTTTCCTTATTATGAGAGTCACAACAGTACGATCGATGTTTCGTTCTCTAAGTTGATCTTTCCCACAAGTCAAGGCAGACTGCCTTGAATTTTGTTGACGCAAGTGGATAAAAACTTGATTTCACTGATTCGGTTTGAAAACATCCTTACTTAACCCATCCGCGCAGAGAAAATAACGCCGTAAAGCTCCTGTCACTTTGGCAAATTTTTCTGCCAAACTGCTTTCAACAAGTTTGGTCAAATAAAGTTGGACAGTTGTGATGTCATCGAAACGTCATAAACGCCGCCATATTTTTCTGGAGAAGTTGGGTGGCTTCAATTTCCATCAAACATTTTAAGATTGGACCGGCTGAAACGTTTCTTAAATTTTTTGACGGGCTCAGCCAATCAGAATTGACGTCACGAAACTTAATAATTACGAAAAATTGCTGGAAACGAAACAGGTTACTAAGGTAATTAATTTATGTGAAAGCTATTTGAGTATGAATGCTATTTTAAGTTTATATTCCACATATTAAGTACTCAGAACCATTAAATTTCATTACGCAGGAAACATCCCTGATGATTAAAATTTGAATTTAGTAAAGAAAAGAAAATTAATCACAACATTCGTTACATTTCTTTCTGTAATGGTCGGTATGGAAACACAAACGCAGTATTTTACATTCTTTTTTTTTAAATTCAGTAACATCTTCCCAGTAAAAAAATTTGGCAGTGTGGCACATTTTCTAACACATTCAATATTATTTGCTAAAATCTAATGGCAGGAAAAATTTAATGGTCGTATTTCGTCTTCAAACTGTATTGTCAAATGTATTTGAAGAGGAAAATTTGACAGTTTTACAGAGGCTATATGACGCACACTCGTCAGAAACCATAGACTAAAGATGAGGTAGACCGATTTTCGTCTTCTGCGTATGTCCACAACATTTACTCATTCATCGCCAATATAACTGTCAAAACCCACATGGTCGTGAATGATGAACGTGTTTGTTTAATATTTTCAATAGGCCCATCTTCCAATAAGAATGAAATACTTCGACTAACTTGAATACATGTTTTATCTAGGTTTTTAAAAAAAAAGTGTACAAACGTTTTACAACACTTACATACATAAACAGGATTCCTAGACTCAGATCATATCAACGTTATTATTGACAGTGCTATTGACAGATAACCAGTCCAATGCTGTGGTACGGAGACTGGGTCCTCCGCTCGTATGAACACTGCACAGCAGCAGTTCTTAAACTGTGGTCCGTGGTTCCCTGGGAGTCATTGAGCTTGTAGGGAGGTCCTCATGTGAAACTATTATATTATACTTTTGATAAAAAAAATGCAATTATGCTTTAATTTGGTTACTTTTTTTGTTATGAAAAAATTTGCAATAATTTTTTTGGTTAATTAAACTTGAGTTTCTTACAATAATTATAGTGAAAAATAAAATATTTCCTTGGCGTATATCAAAGAAACTGTCGAGGGGGCAAGCAAAATGTACACACACCATATCAAATGCGTCCTCGACACCACAAAGTTAAAAACCCCTGCTCTACCCCAGTGGAATCCAGAATTCAGAATTTTAGTAGGAATTCTCATACTCTAAATAACATAATTGCAGTTTCTACGGTATTGAATACTGTGTGTGTATGTGTGCAATTATGTTTTATGAAATATATATATATACATATTTCATAAAAATTAAATGTCTCTTAAAAATCTTGTTCCTTAATAATATTCATCCATGTTCCGAAAATGATGGCCTTTCACATTTTAACATTGGTGACAATACACTCATTTGTAAAAAAAATTAAATTATCACCTTGAAGGTGCCATCACAACGGCACGTAAGTAGGTACAAGCACAGGACATGGTAGTACGTATACAGAAAACATCAAAATATTGTACCACAGTAAGCCTGCTTTGCAAGCGACCAACACTTGCAGGATACACTTAGTATGGTGTTGGACCACTCGCAGCACGGAGACAGGGGGCGGTACAGTCGGGCATGGAGGCATACAGACGTCGGATGTTCTCCTGAGGAACATCCTGTTAGAGCTGCCAAAACTGATCATCCGAATCCTCCGTGGTTGCCGCAGGCCGAAGCTGACGTCCAATCTGGTCCCAAACGTTCTCGATGAGCGAGAGGTCTAGAGACTTTGCTGAACAGCAAAGCATGTTGACATCACGAAGGCAGGCCAAGGATATCCGAGCTGTGCGAGGCCGGACATTACCCTGCTGTAAAATGGAGTTGTCAAGCTGCAACAGGAATGGGAGCGCATAAGGTCGCAAAATTTCCTGGACGTATCGCCGCGCCGTCTGGGTTCCTTCAATCTCCACCAGTGAAGTGCAGGAATCGTAGAAAATGGAACCCCAAACCATGACAACTCTCGTTGAGGTGGTGTGCCGCTCTACAATGAAGAGTTGATCACGGCGCTGGGCGGTGCGTCTTCATACTCGAATTGGGCGGTCGTCTGCATCCAGATAGAACCGTGATTCATCGCTGAACACCACTCGTTGCCAATCCGGAAGCTGTCATGCTACCCGTTCCCGGCAAAATTTCACACGTGTTCGGTGATACTGAGGTCGTAACAGTAGACATTGCAATGGCGCCTGGATTTGGATCGCCTGGAAAGAGGCATACCTCAGCTACTGTGACACGTTACTGAACGGTGCACAGTGACACCCGTGGAGTGCTTAAAGACAGTCGCGCAATGAAACGATCCTCCCTGATGGTGTTCCGCCGGGGTCGACCCGAGCCTTCTCGACGAGTGGGTGTACCCTCCTGTTCCCACTGCGTCCAACACCGACTAACAGTGTAGGCAGAACATACCAAGTGTCGAACAATGGGACGAAATGTCCAACCTGTCTCTTGGAGCCCGGCGATGCGGCCTGTCTCAAACTCATCCAGCTGGGCAAAGGCTTGGCTCTGTGGCTCTCACCGTTATCAAGGCCGTATTCGGTGTCTTGCAGCTATGAATGATTGAGGGACGTGTATGTCTCCTAGAGGTACATCCGCGCAAGCAAACCGTATTAAACGCAAATGGGACACATGTCTGACTATGACGATATTGTGTGGCAACCTTCGTTATACTCGCGCGGTTCGTTCACGGTGATCAATTTGTTCTTGCCAATGAGTGTAAACAGGCTACTGAATGAAAGGTAAAATATGCTGTCATAAGTTCAACAAAACCTTATAGATTTATGTAATTACATTTAATTGTATTGTAGTTTTAAAATAGCAATAAGATTCTCTCGAGGACAGCGGTTCCAAACATTTTTCTATCAGGACACCCTTAATAAGCTTCAGTATCTTAACGGAACCCCCGTCTCTATTTGTGATTTTGACCAAGAATTCTGAACCCACATCGTTCTTCTTTCTTGCACCTATGCAAAATACCCGAGCGGTTGGTTTTCATTATTAAGTTGGATTGAGAAAAGCTATTTTACGGAATCGAAAACAATTTTTTTTTTTGTCCAGAGCTGCTATTATTTTTGCAGTGAGAGAGAAAATTACATGTTTAGTATGTATCTTAATATCTTATAACACGTATTATATTACACCTACATTCGGGGCACCATTTAACGAACTTTTTGAACGTCGCGTCGCCGTGGTGCGTGGCTGCCTACGTTATGAGTGCCGGTCATTCCACGATGTTAATACTGTGATAGTAAATAATTATATATATATATATATATATATATATATACAGTTTCTTAAATGTTGTTGTTGGGCGATCTTGAGGCACCCTTATGAGGTTTATACGCGGAACAGAGTTTGGGAGTCGCTGCTCTAGGGAGCTCCTCCGTCCTCTACGGCCGAAACTTGGCGAGGAGCGTGAAGCAACTTGCGAGTGCTGCTGTGGTGGCGCCAGGCGAGGTGCAGCCGGGAAAAGCCTCAGGTGGCTCGCCGCTCACAATAAATCTACCGGCCCTCGCACCACCGCGAGCGGGAGACAGAGAGAGAGAGAGTTCGGAGGAGAGAGAGAGCGAGAGAGAAGTAGCATAAAAAACACGGCAACAACAAACTGTGGCCGCTCCGGTTGAGAGCTCGCCAGCAATCGATACCGCCCGAGCGAGCGAGCGTTCTCTCCTCCTTCGCCGGAGCCAGCGTTCGCTTCGCAGTTCGAGGTCGCACTCGGTGCAGCAGTACCGGCGCGAGGGAAGAAGCATTTCACTCCAAGTGCACCTGGGCGCCACGTCGAAGGGAAAAGCTGAAGAGGAAGCGTAGAAATAACCTAGTACTCTTAAAATGCCTATTATGCGACGCTGCGCCAAACTTTCAGTGAAATTTTCCGTTTTACCTTAGAACTTAATCCCCCCTCCCCCCTCATAATAAATCCTTAGCCTTAGAGGTCCTTTATTTTGCGTACCCCAAATTAATTGCACGGTTTTAAAAATGTCAAGCTAAAATTTCCATGCTTTTTTTATTACGTAACTGAAATTTTATGAATAATAGTATTCAGATTAGAGATTTCTGTATCGGTGTTATAGTTAACACGAAGGTTCTGTTTTTCATAGGCCCATAGATTCTTGAGTGTACCCATATTTTTCATGTTACCATGAACGTCGAGTAAATAAGCAAATAAACACAAAATCCAAAATGGCAGGTGGCACCTCCCATCTACGTCGTGAAGTAGAATTTTAAAATTACTGTACTGGTGAAAAACTGAAAGCAGAATATTGATTTACCCCGTTCGGCGATCAAGAGAGCTACATGATTTGAACGCGGACTGTGTAAGAATGGTCGATGCCACTATGGTAACGTTTGGGCGGCGTTTATCCAAGCCTCTTTCTTTCCCCGAGCAACTACTGTAACATTTCTCACCAGTGTTGGGACGAAGAGTAAATGACTGCTGTTGGTTGTGGATGGAGCATTCCCTCGAGTCGTAAGGTAACCACGTACATCCCTCTAAAAATATGCTCCTCCATCAACTTGCATAATTCACGAAACACGATGCCACAAGCCAAGTGTTCTCGGAGTTCGAAATCACTTAAGGTTTCGCATTACATGTGAAAGCCCAATTTGTTTTTCTCCCTTGCACCTTCGTACTCGCCCCTCTGAAACAAAATAAAATTCTCCCCTCCACTATTGTAACAGATCGCACTAAGATGAGATACTGTCAGTTGGAAGAGGTTTCGAAGACGACAGGCAAACTCTTTAGAACGTCATTCAATGCAAAATGATGGGAACACTGACAATTCCAGAACATAAGTCTCTTTGAGTCTCTAGATGTAGAGAAATTTTGTACGTGTTATAATTCTCCCAGTTTCTATATACATCTACAGTTTATTCCAGAGTAGAACAATATAAGCGTAAATGCAAGGGATTGTAAAAATAAATATTTCCATGAGTGTATGTTTTTTAATTTATTTCTTTTATTACGTCATTCCTTATCTGTGATGCCATTTAAGCAAAGGCAAAAGTATATCTTCAACATGTAAAAATTGTATTACTTCTATAAGAATCTGCTAATGACTCAGTATTTCTATGACCAGATTGGAAATTGTTATATTGAGTTATGAAGTGTCGCGTAATCCACAGTGTTGCTAAATAAATATGCTTAAAAGCATACAAATATCTCCTCTGAGCAGATTATCCACCATATTTGGGATCAATTTCCCGAGACCGTGTCGGCTGGAAGGTGGGATGAATGGGCAACTGAAATTGTTGACCTGAATAGGCAACTAAGGCAACCGGGAATATATAACGTCCATACGAAAAACACTCCATTTTCTGTGTGCAGATGAAGTTAAGTTTACAAGCCTCTCATAACCATCGTTTGCATACATCTGAACTTTAACCATATATGCCAGAGTAAAACCAAAATTACAACTACACAACGAAAATAGCATATGAAGTTCTGAGCATAACTTCGAGTCTGCTTTGCTGTTTAACTACGATGCATACACATGCATCTGAGAGATGGCATTGCCTGCAAATTTTACCGCATAATTGCAAACTGAATACGGCATCCTTAGGATACAAACTGGGATGTCTGCTGCTTAGTCAGGCCGGCAGGTGTTAACACTGTATAATTCAGGTTGTTATTTTTTTTACTGTGCCTTCCTACTTGAATAATCCAAGTTGGCTGCTCTATATGAGCGTTCGGTTCTGCCATTCAGTTTTGGTGATACCAACATTGTTTGTCGTCAGTTTTAATGTTCAGTAATAATACTCGAATTACTGGCATTGAGCGACTGCAGTTGTGAATTTTGGTGTTAACAATATGTCATTTGGTTTTAATGGCAGCTATCTTGGATTTTATTTATGTTATTGCTCACATTCTACTTGGGTTGCAGTCTTCTTGAATATATTTTACATGTCCTTGATATTGACTTTGAGCTTCATGTAGACTTCGGCAACAAAAATTCGAAAGAAAAAAAAACCGAAATACTTCAGACAATTGCAAAAAAATAAGATATATATTAAAAAAATTATTACTCAGCCAAGCAAAGGGAGATGTGGGGGGGGGGTATGTTCGAGCGGGAGAAACAGTAGCGAGTAAGGGAAACTCAATGCGGTTAGCTGCATGTCCACGCAAACGAGTGTACACCTGTCGACATGAAAGTAAGCAACTTCTACAGACAGACACCTGCACACACGAAAGCATCAATACAGCAACGCGAATCAGTCAATTGTACTTCCACTTATGGCCAATTCATCACCTAACACCCGCAACCCAGTGCTTTATCTTATCCAGGAAGAGGAAGGGGTAAGAAAGTGAGTGAGGAAGGGGGAGAGAACGGCGTGAACTTGCGCAGTTCACAAATTTTCCGTATGCACACTTAGCTTGGCCGAGTATTACTGAGTAAGAACACGTGTTCTTATTTTAAGCCCTGGCGCGAATGGAAGGAAATAAATTTAAGACTTATTAGTTTTTTACTCGAATAATCGTTTTGCGCAACGATCGTCTTGAATGCCACTGAGAGGGATTGTGACTTTGACCTTGCAAATTAATCCAGAAAATTCCCAAAATCTTGTTAAATATATCTAATTCTTGGAAGTGTCATTACTTGTTTAAAACCACGGGGTGATTCTTAACGTAGTAGTTGAAATCAGGTTTCTCTGGTTTCAAATTTTACTCGGCTGACTTGACAAATTTCATCTCAAATAATAATGTGATTTTATTATTGAGAAAAATTTCATAAACGATAAAATAATATTTTATAAGGCTGAAAATTAGTTCAGTGTCTAAATACGTTGCATTTTTTCACACAAAAAACGAAAGGGTAATAAGCAAAAATGGGACACATCGTAACATTTTTATTTATTTTTATGTTAAAGTTTTATGTTTCAAGTTTCAAGTTTTTTTTTATATTTTTATTAAAGCTTCTGGCTATGTTTTTCGGTTAGACAAGGTAAAAAATCTACTAGTACTTGCAGGAGAGAGAGAGAGAGAGAGAGAGAGAGAGAGAGAGAGAGGGTGGGTAGAGGGGGGGCAGAGAGATCTGGACACAGCTTAACAGCAGATGTCTTTAGCACCTATGTGGGGTAAAATGAGGTGAAGTTGGAGCAATTACTGCATGCAATTATAGAGGCAACGAGAATATCCCGAGAAACCCACCGGCCAACGACAAAGTCGGCCATGTTTCCTAGGTGCAAATATCGTAGCTTGACCCCGCAGGACTCTAACCCTGTTCTCTACGTCCGTTGAGAGGCGAGAGTTTTGATAATTTATATGACGGCCCTCTGATACCAGTAAGGATCGCGTTCATTTCATAAAACTTAGATGTTTTAATATGAAATTCTATTATGAAGCCGGAAAAAAGATTACAATAAAGTAACAAATATCTTCGTGTCAATATTTTAGTAGCAACGTCGTACATGAATGCTCACGGGTGAATTAAACCTCCCTAAAAATCCAAGTTTTAGTTTCGATTGTTTAAAACACGCATAAACTGGCTAAACCTTCATGTCTTATTTATTGTCTGCAAGAGTATACAATGTTTTCGGGTGATACATTATTTCAATGCGTGCTAAGCATCACAATTACGATCGTGTCATTGTTATTTCAGTGTCTCCTAAGCAACATTATTTAAAACTGTATTTTTAACCAAAAACTTGTACCTAACTGCTGCTGACGCAGTGAAATTATCGCAAATTTTGTAATCCCTACACGAAGTTAAGTTTGTAATTCTTTGCACAAAACACGTATGTGTAAAATAATAGTCGAGATCATACGTCATCGTGTCTTTTTCGGGTCTTTCCGGGATATAATAGTGTCTTCTCTGTTACGTAGCCGATAANCGAGATCATACGTCATCGTGTCTTTTTCGGGTCTTTCCGGGATATAATAGTGTCTTCTCTGTTACGTAGCCGATAAAGAATTATAGGCTGTGTCCAGGACGAAACAGCTCTCTCTAGGAAGGTCTGGGACGTGGATGTTGTTGCAACAGAGCTAGCTGAGTCACCTCGCACATTCTGCAGCGGCTTGGGGGGGAGGAGTTACCATTAGTTATGGACGATCACACCCCANTAGCTGAGTCACCTCGCACATTCTGCAGCGGCTTGGGGGGGAGGAGTTACCATTAGTTATGGACGATCACACCCCAGCAACGACGGTATCGGGAAGACGAGGGGGCGAAGAGTGAGGCTCCCTTGTTCGTGCTTTTTCCTGATACACCTGTCTGAGCACTGAGAAGACATAGTGCTTCTAGGGGAAAACTTGGCAGTTAAGGTGGTTTGATCCTTTATATTTTGGATTACTCGGGGGTTTTTTAAACCCCATTTATATTACAGGAAGGGTATCGACATATTTAGTTTTTACGAGAATTACTTAAATTGTTACATACTGTTACGCTGCGTTGATATATTTCTGACCGGAAATTGCCTTGAAAAATAAAAGTATTTTGCACGGGGAAACATACAGGAGGTAATAGTGGCAGCAATATTACAATGCCGACCACAGGAAATGTCTAAGTAATGTGCTGGTACTTAAGTGAGACTAATTAGCAAATATATATATATGTACTGTCAGGTTGTAGGAAAAGGTGGCGATCAACGCCCAGTCTCGCAAAATCGGCTGTATTTTTTTTAGTTCCGCAAAGGGCCAACCTCATTCTAATAACTGAAATACAAAATAGTGGTTAGGTTTTTTTTTTCAAATGAAGTGTTGCAGTTAGACGAAGGTCGAATTAGAAAATGTACAACTTCATTTGTATTTTTTAAGAAAGAAAATCGACTCAAACCGACTTATTAGGTCTACTGCAATATGCGATAATTGATTATATAACTCATACCACTGAGACACTCCGACAGAGGCCGTCGCTTACTTTACTAGTGTAAACATTACATTATGGACAATTTGAAGTGTGTTTGAGATCGCGCTCTCTTCTTTACACATAAACCCAGAATGTGTGTCCTCCGATCTCCTGCTTCTAACAGCTCGTAGCATGGTACTGTATATGGACAATTTGAAGTGTGTTTGAGATCGCGCTCTCTTCTTTACACATAAAACCAGAATGTGTGTCCTCCGATCTCCTGCTTCTAACAGCTAGTAGAATGATACTGTATATGGACAATTTGAAGTGTGTTTGAGATCACGCTATCTTCTTTACACATAAACCCAGAATGTGTGTCCTCCAATCGCCTGCTTCTAACAGCTCGTAGCATGGCACTGTATATGGACAATTTGGGGTACAACTACTGATGCCATCATAATCAGTGCTAGTCATTAATTTGAAATGATAAGTATGGAATTATGAGCCAGAGTAGTTAGAAATGGTAGGTTTAGCACCAACGGAGCCGGAACAGGGAACTAAGGTCAAAAGTCATGGTCAAGGTCAAAATGACATAATTTTTACCTTTTTCCCTTCAACGTGTCACTTCCGCCCATATATTCCTATACAATAATTGTTTGTTTAAGTGAGCTCTACCACACCTGAATGTTTGTCCCATGATTTTAGATTCACTCTGTATGTGTATTGTATCGAATTATTTCGGCTAAATGTTTTTTTTCCTCCTTAGCCGTATTCAATGCCCTTGATATACCACTTCCACCACCGAAAAGACTGCCGAATATGCAAAGTGCTGGCCATTTGAAGTGCAAGGTGCCTCCTCGCTTCCCTACTACTATGCGAGGTTTCCTCCGTGTCTTCCCGGTTTTTTCTTCCCGAATGTCTCCTGCATTTTTTGAGTCCACAAACAACTCAGAAAATCCCCAAAACTCCTGGCGACCGACCCCTTGAACTCCACTCCTTGATGCTAGCGCACCTCTGCAGGCGACGATTGAACAAACCAACACACAAAATGGCCGCCTCGATACCAGCACTCCTGGCTGCAAACGCTACAACCTTCCACACTCTGGTGGTAAGCGCAGGCATTAGAGATTGCCGCTTATCGCTGGCACCTGGCGGCAGGTGTGGGAATTAAAAATGGAGGATGTAAGAAGAAAGAACTTAGCACACACTGGTGGCTGGCGCGGGAATCAAACATGACACCCTACAGCAGACGACTGGTGGCGGGAATTAAATATGGCTGTCTTTAGCAGACGATGACGTCGATGGTGATGGAGGATGCGAAAACCAAGAGAGGGAGGAAAGCGGTGGGAGACAAGAGAGAAAATAAAGGAGGCCAGATGGAATATGAGAAAACCCCAAGAGATACAATAGGCGATAGAGGGACAGGAGGTAATGAGAGAGCATGAGAAAATAATAACACCGGAATGACAGAGTGTGAGAAGAAAGAGGGTATGCAATAGCATGAAGAGATTGAAAGGAATGATACAGCATGAGGGAAAAAGGGAAATTCTGAGGGGAAAGAGGGAAATCCAAGATTGCCGCCATTGAAGAGTAATGACAGAGCAGGAGGATTCGGCGTGACGTCATCAAAAATGGCCGCCGCGTATCCCCTATCCCCGCCACGATGCCAGGTGATGGTGAATCATAATTTTATAACTACTTTCGGTCAAGTACTCTTTACCTGAATTATCGTTCAGAGGATGGCAAAGAGTCTTATTAATTGGTGTAGAAACTAAATGTGTGCACTTATATAGACGGTGGTTTATCGCTGGAAAGTTGACTGTTGCTAGGATTAAACAGATTTTTGTTGTTATTGGCGGCTATGCATTCACGAAGATACTATCATAATTAACTGGGATTCTTGATACTCTAAAACATAATGTTTGTGATTGGTCTGCGAAGAACTTGGACGTGGCAATAACTTGATCATCCAATCATAAAAGGGCAAAACAAGTTAAAGTGTTACCGAAAATAAGTTGGCTAAATGGTATTTAGCTGTTTACCAGCTTCTCTAGACAATTTATCCGCCTCCCACGAGTCGCAACAACTCGAGAATTATTAATATGATAATGCGGTGGGGGCGGTGGCGCTATCAGGAGCGCGTGCGAGTGCGTGAGTGCGTGTGTGTGCCGGTAGCGCGAGTTGCAGCACGCGAGATGTTAATTCTTCACTTGCGCGACGTCGACCGAAAAGGGGGGAGGGAGAAGGAAAGCCCGATGCAAATCGTATTCGGTAAACGAGCCGGAGTGAAGGACGAAGCCGCCGTTGCAGACTGGCGTTGTGCGTCGGCACCGGGTGGCTTGGGCGGGAGTGCGGCAGTTTCGATCCGTATACTGCTTGTGTCTGCATCCAGTACGACGAACGCCGTGAAGAAGTAAAACAATTACAAAATTTCTCCACTTTTTTTTTATGTCGCTAGTTTTGCGACTANAACAATTACAAAATTTCTCCACTTTTTTTTTATGTCGCTAGTTTTGCGACTATAGTCTATTCACGGTTTCTTCACATTTTTTGAATCAAACCTTTATGAAAAATCAAGTCACATGTGACGTGTTTGGTTGTTTCCCGAATATGCCATGAATCACAAGTTTGTTATACTTTGTTAAAATAAAAAAGCATTATATTTTTTGGTTCGATTGAAGTTTCATCTGTATTTTATCTATAAAATGTGAAATTTAATTTACAGTTGATATGAATAAAAGCTCGAAGGAAACTGGCATGTTGGCAAAGCCGTTTAAAATAGTTATCATGCAAAATGATATTGAACTGAGTGCGCACTGATGCTGTTCGTCGTCCGTTTGGTGTCATTTTATAGACTTAGTTAAGCTTCGTTTTCATAAAGCGGACGAGTATCCTGAATGTAGAACTTTAGGCAGGGATNGCAGTTTCGATCCGTATACTGCTTGTGTCTGCATCCAGTACGACGAACGCCGTGAAGAAGTAAAACAATTACAAAATTTCTCCACTTTTTTTTTATGTCGCTAGTTTTGCGACTATAGTCTATTCACGGTTTCTTCACATTTTTTGAATCAAACCTTTATGAAAAATCAAGTCACATGTGACGTGTTTGGCTGTTTCCCCAATATGCCATGAATCACAAGTTTGTTATACTTTGTTAAAATAAAAAAGCATCATATTTTTTGGTTCGATTGAAGTTTCATCTGTATTTTATCTATAAAAAGTGAAATTTAATTTACAGTTGATATGAATAAAAGCTCGAAGGAAACTGGCATGTTGGCAAAGCCGTTTAAAATAGTTATCATGCAAAATGATATTGAACTGAGTGCGCACTGATGCTGTTCGTCGTCCGTTTGGTGTCATTTTATAGACTTAGTTAAGCTTCGTTTTCATAAAGCGGACGAGTATCCTGAATGTAGAACTTTAGGCAGGGATTCAGAAAAGAATGAAGTAACCGTGACTGGACTATATAGACAATTAGCTCTGTTGGGAGTATGACAGTTGCCCTAAAGTCACTAACCCTAGAATTTCAGCCCTCTCAAAACTGGCATTTACACTAAAATCGCTAGCCCTAAACTAAGTATCCTTAATGTCTCTAGGTCCCTGACTTTATGGATACTGGCGGGCAGCCGCTATTATTGCTTCAGTATGCTTGCGGCGTTTTTGTGTGGGAAAACAGGAAACTTTTGCTCATTTACCTCTTTTCTGCAAAAGTTTTATCCTTGTGCCGTATGTAAAATTAACTTTTCAATGAACCCGATTACTCAATACATGAGTCGATCACGTAACACTCTGGGAGTGTTTGGAACGTATAACATGTACTCTTATGGAAGAGCTTAATATTACTACGGAGGAAACATTACGAGGTAGAAACATGCAACTACTTCAATAGCATTGCTGCCAGCTTTACTGGAAGAACGTCAGTGAGTTTGCATGTTATATATATTAAAATAGAAGAAGAGAATATTTTCAATGACTGATATCGAAAATGTTCAATCAGCGTGAGCCAGCTATAAATATCACAATATGTTGCTCTTCCTCGCCTTCCGCCCTGACATGCAGTCAGCAAGGGCTGTTACCCACGACACCGCTATAAGCATACGGAAGCGATTACAGTGCTACTTACATTGAACCATAAGTTAGTGCTTTTGAAAAATCATCCTGTGTATGAATGTGTTGTTTTGTTTCCTAACTATACCAAGTATCACAAGTGTCTTATACTTCTTCTAAAATAAAGATATTATTCGTAAAATTTTAATTTTTTCATATACTTTATATACAAGTGGCAATATATATTTATAATTTATACGAATAAAAACAGAGCGAAAAGAGATGTATTGGTAAAGCCTAGTAAGAAGTAGTTCTCATACAAAATATTTTTTAACTGAGTACGCATATATGCGGTGCGTATTCCCTTTGGTGTAAGTTTCACGACGCAGTTAAGATTCGTTTCCATGCGGAGGAATAGCTTGAAAGTACAACTTTAGCAGGACTTCATGTCTTAACGTCTTATTGTTAGAAACATGTATAATTCAAGAGTTCAATGACCTGTACGATAGAATTCAGAAACTTATGTGCAATTATGCAGAAATAAATTGCAGATTGGTGGCTTGCTGCCACAGTATGAGTTGATGATAGGGACTTCAAGTTGTTACTACTTTATTGTTGTCTCAGGGCTCTCCAGGAGTTGTAAAATAACACGTAGAACAATAGTAAAATAAATATAAACAAGTGAACTTTAATTTTAACATGTTCCGAAATGAAAACGCATATTTTTCAGACCTTTAATTATTACATGTGTCATTTTTTAATTCTTTGGAAGTGAAAATGGTTTCTTACGCACGATTACTAATCTCCAAGAACTCCGGCAATGTTGTGCATGAGAGTGGAAGAACACGTGCTGCATAAAAGAACTAAGCAGAGCTCGCAAAAGATTTCAAGTAATCTTGAGCCTCCTCCACCCTGCAGCGGCGAATCAACCAACCACCGCATACCACAATTATAATAAATTACGAAAGGCTGTTCACAGTAAAGTGAGAACTTATGAAAGCCCTGCTAATTTTCTAATTTGCCAAGCGACTTTCAGCTGGTGTTTCCATCAACTGCTCATATGTCCACGGCATACTCATTCAATAAATAACTAAAGTAATAAATATTGTAATCAACACTATATACACGTACATGTTAATTTATATAAATGTGATTGATTTCTGAATATTGAATTGTTTAGATTATTTTTCTTTTTAGATATAAATGAAATGTCTTTAACACTGTGTTCATAAAAATATGTGTTTTGGTTGAAGTTTTACACAGAATAGAGCACCAACAGAGGGTTCTTAGTGACCACCAGACCACTCTGTCACATGTATAAAACTCGCCCCCAAATCCACAACCTTGTCATCCATGATGCACATACATCGGAGGCAAATAAGAATGACAGCGAAAAGTGGATCAGTAACAGCCTTATAACATTCTGTTTAAGAAGATGAATGTAGAAAGTAAAAACTAAACTTTTTTTTTTACTTTTAATAACCTGGGACTTCTCCTCTTTTTTATTTTCCCCTGACACAAGAAAAAAACAAACCATTTTCAAAATCAAATATCTCTACCAAATTTATGCAAAAATTACATTAAAATGTTTAAAGATTATGATTCTTTAAAAACTTTTAAAATCATTGTAATATTAAGGGGTTACAATAAAAATATCCCATTACAAAAACACATAGAGTTACAGAAATATATACAATTACTTAACTGGCACAAATTTTCCCGAATTTCCAATTTACTTTATTCCCAAATTTATATGTCTCGAGCGAGACCAAAACCTCTAGGCGTGAACTCCCCTGAGTGTCCATCGCCGCTTAGTTTGCCAGGGTTGTTATAGTGAAGTTTTTGCAGCCGCCGTCCATCCCAAAGCTGTGGAGATCATCCTCGAAACGGAAGTAGATATTTATCCAATCCAATCCAAAGGCGGTGCTGACGTCACAAGGCGACCCCCTCACAGCCGCCAGAGCCGCCGCTAGGTGGAAAGAAACGCTGTGCGCTCAGTATAGTTCCGACATTTATCGAACTACCAAGTACCCGCGTCGCGGAGTCTAACGCCTCCTCGGCTGCCGTCAATGGGCAACGTCTTCGAAAAAGTACCCATGATCGGCGTGAGGCAGGGTTAACTCAGTTGCAATAGCAGTTTTTTCGTTCTTCCGTTATAGAAACAACGCAAAGCCATTCGACCGTTCATCTTTAAAAGTGTAAATATCTTAAATGCTTGCCTGTTATACACGTATTGCTGGTTAAAAAAAGGCATGATTTTAGAGAATAGGGTGAATTCATTTCACCAAACAGAAAATAAAGTGTCTTCAAACATTGAGAAATGAATTATTTAATATGTTTAACAATTTTGATGAGTTATATTAAAGAAAAGAGTTTTGTTTTTAATAGCTTTGAAATTAAGTGTGTTCGTATTTTTCTATTCACAAGAAATTAAAAAAATCTTATGTTCACTTTGACGTGTAACGCATATTGGAAGTATGCATTAAAAGCGGCGCTGTCACAATCCTCAACCTCCCCCAGCTTAAACCAGTGTAGGGCCTCCCAGACGATATGTTTTACCCGTTAACGCGTGCCGAGGTCAAGACATGGTGGGNCAGCTTAAACCAGTGTAGGGCCTCCCAGACGATATGTTTTACCCGTTAACGCGTGCCGAGGTCAAGACATGGTGGGGTAACACTTTCTGCCCACGGGCCTCTCCCTCACGCCCCTAGCAAACAGCGTGAAACTTGTACACGCCTAAGAAAAGACGATATATGCTGGTAATTTCCGCCCACGAGAGAAATTAAAACACATGCTGAAGGGTGATACACACCGAGAATAAGCTGACAACATATGGCAGGGGCAACTGGCCCACACCACCCTCTGCCCCCACCGCCAACAAGAGGCCAACACGTGGATGAAGTGTACATTGTTCAAAGNCAACTGGCCCACACCACCCTCTGCCCCCACCGCCAACAAGAGGCCAACACGTGGATGAAGTGTACATTGTTCAAAGCCTTCCTCCCTCCCCTTCCCACAACAAGGGAGGCACGTGTAGGAATCTAGGGAGGGTGCCCAGAGAGTTTAAAAGCCTTTTTTATAGACAAGGAGGGGGTCAGTCGGGTCAGNAAATAACTAAAGTAATAAATATTGTAATCAACACTATATACACGTACATGTTAATTTATATAAATGTGATTGATTTGTGAATATTGAATTGTTTAGATTATTTTTCTTTTTAGATATAAATGAAATGTCTTTAACACTGTGTTCATAAAAANTGTGAATATTGAATTGTTTAGATTATTTTTCTTTTTAGATATAAATGAAATGTCTTTAACACTGTGTTCATAAAAAAAAGTGTTTTGGTTGAAGTTTTACACAGAATAGAGCACCAACAGAGGGTTCTTAGTGACCACCAGACCACTCTGTCACATGTATAAAACTCGCCCCCAAATCCACAACCTTGTCATCCATGATGCACATACATCGGAGGCGAATAAGAATGACAGCGAAAAGTGGATCAGTAACAGCCTTATAACATTCTGTTTAAGAAGATGAATGTATAAAGTAAAAACTAAACTTTTTTTTTTACTTTTAATAACCTGGGACTTCTCCTCTTTTTTATTTTCCCCTGACACAAGGAAAAAACAAACCATTTTCAAATCAAATATCTCTACCAAATTTATGCAAAAATTACATTAAAATGTTTAAAGATTATGATTCTTTAAAAACTTTTAAAAACATTGAAATATTAAGGGGTTACAATAAAAATATCCCATTACAAAAACACATACAGTTACAGAAATATATACAATTACTTAACTGGCACAAATTTTCCCGAATTTACAATTTACTTTATTCCCAAATTTATATGTCTCGAGCGAGACCAAAACCTCTAGGCGTGACCTNGGGGGCCAGTCAATGGTCCCTTGCCGAGACGTGGTAGGGAGGCAATCAGTCAGTTATAACCCTATGCTGCGAACAGGAGTCGAGTGGTGAGCTGCAACAAGGACCGCCACGGCGAGATGAAGCTAGCTGAGTGCAGTACGCCAACAACAGCCAGTCCGAGGGCCTGTAATGGGGCCACCCAACTCACCAGATCTCAACTACTGCCGGAACAAGTACCCCGCAACAAGTACAGTTATGTAACAATGGATGACACAGGGACGTGTCCTGTCAACTAATGCCCCCATAACTTCGGAAACGATAGCCAGAACACTGTAATCAGCCCTGCAGGGCAAGAACTCGCAGGGTTGATAACATATGAGTTAATTCTCGGCAAAAGGTGCCGAGAAAGAATGTGTACTTCACGCAAAAGTGCCGGGAATGTGTGTATGAATTCTCGTCAAATAAACCTGTTTAAAACCAACACGTGATGAAGTCATTGTTTCATATACCCTCAACCTTTAAGGCACCTTAAAGTCTGTACCATTTAGCATTAACTGAGATCCTATAACCCACAGGTGGGGAATAGCATCAACTTGGTATGCGTTGAGATTGTCAACATATTTGCAGATGTGTCGAAATTCATACTAAACTAACCTACGATATATTGCATGTATACCTCAGAAATCAATATTTTAATACAAAATTTCACACAGACAAATGGTGGGCGTCGCTGTAACATTACGAACTACAAAACTAATTGTCATGAAACTCAATGGCTGAACCGAACTGATCCAATTTTTTACATCACTCTATGCCAGTTCCGTGAAAATTCGTCCAGCCAAACAGTTTTAAAGCACATGATACTTAATTTTATTTGGGCCTATAGCTTACGAAAGTAATCACTTTTCGCTTATAAAATTTAAATGCCTTCACTAATATCAGTTTAAGTAGGCCAGAATACTAACAACATGATACCTAACTGAAGAAAATAAAATAAAAATAGTTTCATGAAACAATTCCACATGTTTAATGCAAAATCTGATTTTGCCTGCAAATTACCAACCTTGAAGTTTAGCCGTGGAACCTAGTGCCTACTGATTAATATATCGACTCATACAGATTAAACTGTTCGGATACACATTATAACACTGTTTTAACGTATTCCTAATAATCAATAAAATATTTCACATGCATTATAAAACATTTTCATTGCGTTATTGCTTAAAAACGAGTGAAATGTGTGCCGTGGTGTCAGCTCGTGAATTGGTTTATGAGGAATCGCGTGAATACAAATAACACACACATATTTATTAAAGCTTTCAGGATTCCAACGAATATCGCTAATATCACAAAACTCCCACATCCAAAATTTTTTCAAAATTGTCCTAGATTTTAATTATTTACCCATTTAAATTTCATTTAAACAGCCCATTTTTCAGTTTGGCATCTTGTGTAAAAATTCAAGAATTTCTGGGAAAATAAATTACATTGAAATACAGCGTAAATCAGTAACAAACACTGCCACTTTACTCAGAACCGATAAAAAGATATTTTATTTACGACGTTTATGAATAATTTACTGTATTTTGCGAGTTTTAAACTGTCGCTTAAAATGTAATTGTTCTTCAGTGTTTGACGTTCAATGTCTTCGGTTTAACACTTCCGCGTGCAAAACACATGATTTACCATCTGCGTAATATCTTGGCTGGTTACTTATTTTAATTTCTTGCGTGATAGTAAAAAAAATGTACCTTATCGCAACTTATAAATATATACAAACATGTAACACAAAAATATAAAAATATGAACCAAGAGTGTATATTAGAAAAGTCATATGTACAACTTTTGATCTCAGTCTCACATTATTTCAAAAATTTGGCCACCATATCAAGTTCGCCATTATATTAACAATTGTTTTAAAAATGTATATGTAATCGATGACAGTGTGCCAATTTTCCCACCAATTTAAGGCTGTTTTCTAATAGGTGCATTTACTTTTCTAAAACGGCACGTGCTTCGATTTAATATACTAAAGTTATTACATATTTGGTAATTATGTTTCTAATTTTTAGTATTTTAACGGAATACGCTAAATGCTTTCACTTAATACCGAAATCACCATATCACTGCAAAACTGGTTTAGCCTATGTGATATATACGTGAGGATGCATTATTAACTTACTTTGAAATATAGAACTTGTATTTTGCCATCGCAATTAGTTTTTAAATGCATAATAACAATGTATCGTTGTTTACAGTTACCACATAACATTGTAAATTTTTTTAATGGGCTTGTAATTTTCGAATTAAATAACATCCACTCCATTTAGCGATTATATGAAGTAAATGCGTTTGTTTTTAAAAATTTCATTTTCTTAAAATAAAGGCTTTATTATTCTACTGTAAACATTTCGCTGTATTGCAACGAATGCTGCAAAAGTGACTCTCGAAAACATTCCAATTGAAAGCTACCAAATCGCAAGTCACAAAATAAGGAAATGATAAATTTTCGAACATGCCATGTCAGTCCGCGGTGTTGGCCAGCCTTTGCTCATAAGGCCCCGCCACACCAGGCGTTATGGTTACGTGACGTAGAAGATAAGTTAACAAAACACGAAATGGCGTGGCGGTTCCTTTGATGTGGACGTACCCATTCGTCGATAGGCTTGTGAGCGAGGTTCTAGGAG